>CM031240.1:1067179573-1067409611 GCA_018340775.1 Taxus wallichiana var. yunnanensis
TAAGATAGTGTTTAGGTTGTATTTGAGATGATTTTGAATTGGCTTGATATTTTGCTTGAACTAGTTTAAAGTTATTTAGAGCTTATATAGTAGGTTTCTCTTAATTTAGGGGAAGATTATGGAAATGTTTCCTTATAATCGATGAATATTTTCTTGGGGATCTCTTGAGAATTCAGTAACCGATTAAATGAATGTTCATATATAGTGATTAAATAAGTGTTCCTATATTTATTTTATACCTTTACATGGATGTGTTGTTATACTTTAAACCTCCTAGGAAGAGAGAAAAAATATGATCAATATAAGGAGATATGACCATTAGACAATAACTACGAACATAATACTTTAACATAGATAGAATCTAAATGGTCATTCTATCAACATTATATGATAGTTTATAAGGAGGTAGTGTGTTGTATGTGCAAATATAAGAATTGTAATAAGATAAATGGGCTATGTATGCACAATCATATCAGTGCTTGCACAAGGTGTCCCGCAGGTAGTATAGCAGACATGAAATAGGAAGTATTTGCAAGACTTCATGCGAGATCAAATTAATGCATTTAATATTTCGTATGTGTGTGTTTGTGTGAGTGATTATTTAGGGATGTAGGGATATAAGGAAAACTAATACTATCGAAAAGGTGTCATAATTTTTATATGTATTATTGTTAATTGTTTTCCTTCTGGTATTAACATACTGTCACCAACTAGGATGAAATGAGAATTTTAAAATTTTATTGTGATTGTAGAATAAAACCAATAATGTTGGAAGAAGACAAAACCATTTAGCTATTTTCATCGAACCACGAGTGAAATTATGTCTACTGAAGGGTGAAAAATTAGCTATGAAAGTTGAATGATAGTAATGTATGCATGAAGATGTGTTCTAAATTTAATAAACGAGTTTTTTATTAGTCGAGGTTGGAGTAGAAACATATAACCTAGTGGTATGGAAGTGATAAATTGAGTGATACGCGTGGCCAGGAATTAGTAACTTTAGCGCATACAATAATAAAATGGATTGGGATAAATGCCAAGGATAATTTCGGAAATTCCATTGGGTCCGATCCCAGTGGTAATACTGAAAATCTCTTCTCACTGACACAATTTACCTCACAAACAGCAAAGATATCTTCTTTCAACACATTTTACCTCTATCCATTATTTAAGTAATGGAGACCAAATTCAAATTCTCTCTCACTCTTACAAGACAAGTTTACCAAAAATACTCATAATGACACATATATATTAGGACCCGACTTGCATTCATCACCCTTCTCAAAAAGGATTGGGATCTTAAATACTACGCTTACTGAGAGTGGGTTGAGAATTTTGGATAATAATCACTCACTCTTAGAAGATAAATATCTCACTAATGTTCTCATAAGGGATGGTTACAAGAAATGGAAAATCGAGAGCCTAAACTTGCAGAAGAGTAAAATTTGTTTTATCTAAGTCGCCTCGATCTTCGTCTATATACATTAGGGGGTAATAAGAAATCATTCCTACCCTACATCTTTAGGACTGACGGATAAGATCCCCATGATATTAAAAATAAAGGGTATTTTAACTTGTTTCGAAACCGAGTTAAAACCATTAGAAAAAAATTAAATCCCTAAAGACCTAGGTTTGTCCCTAATTTAAGGAAAGGGGTTTACTCCATATAATGGGTATGCGAGAAAAACATACATCGGTGAAATAAGAAGATCACTAAGAATGAGACTCCATGAACTTTGTAAATATTTAGAATAATCTTGGGTTGGTAATTTGCTCTTTAACACAAAGACATAAAAAAACATGTCATCTCGCACGTGATAACATGTAAAACTAATCACTACGTAATCCCCCTATGCAAACGTAAAATGGTGTGAGAGGCTGTTGAGATTGAAAACACGCAACAAACCTAAATCGTAGATGATGGGGTGGAAGCTCGGTCAATACTTGAAACCCTTTTTTGCATAAGTTTCAGCCACCCTACCCCCAACTCTTGTGTTTTAAAATTATCTCGATGCTTTGTATTTTCTTTATTGACCTTTTTCTTGTCTTACTCTTTTTGTTGTTGTTTCCTCTTCTACGATTCCATAATTTCCTCTCTTTAATTATCCCTTATTCTTTTTCTTTTTTTCTTTGTATTCTTTTTAATTTAATTATATTCTTTTATTGTTTTCTTTATCATTTTAACTTTAATCTTCTTCGCATCGCTTTCAAACAACATGTCTTTTGTAAAATCAATTATTTATACTTGTTTCACTTTTCATTCCTTCTCTCAAAAAAGCTCACACCGCGAATGATGGCTCCACAGAATCAAACGTTGGTGCTAATCCTCTCTACACATCATATCCAAAAGTTTCTTTATTCACATAACTTGTGATATGAACTTAAAAATATTGACTATCAAAATTAAAATAACTACTCTTAGTCAATCTAAATGAAGTACTGATGTTAAACTACGCAACCCACTTATTTAAAAACAAAATAATGACATTCTCAGTATAGAATCCATATAGAAGATATACACCCAATAATGCTTATCTTTATTTTCTCAATGAGAGATTCATGAAACACACATCTATAATTTATAAAATATGTAGTCTACAAATCATTAACCCCTCAAGGATGTGACTAACTCTAAAAATATTGTAATACTTGCACCCTCTTGCAACTAGCCAAAGTATTTATGGTTATGTAATTTCTAGATTGAATAATTCTATATCTAGTACATACCTTACGATTAAGTCGCCTTCTATCTAGTTGAATTGAAATCCAAGCCTAACCGAGATTTTAATCTAGGCTCTTTGATTTCAACAACCTTGTAATAATGGAACTCTTTTACTTTGCAGCATATTTTCTTTATGGTTTATTTCCCGAAATTTGGTTAAGCTTGTCCATCCCTAACACAAGATAGATTGGTGACATTTAACACACACGTGCATGCACGCACACATGCTGCCATCGCGCGCACTTGCTGCAAGAACACACACACACAATTAAAAATTGCAAATGTATATGTCCGATAATATGATATTACAATTCACTTCGTTGGGTTTATGTGAGCATTTCCACCTAGTGTAAGATGAATAAGTGTCTTCTGGAGCATATTTTGGGATTTTCTTGAAAAGTGACCTCGTGAGATAGGTTTGACAAGGATGGGACTCTTCATGAGCTTTTTCTAGAGTTTTTTTATGCATGTTTTTAGATGCTTATCTTGTAAATGTCTTTTTGTTGATGTAAGATTATCATGGCTTAGGATGCTCTACATCATTTTTCTAATTCCAAATGATTACACTATCCTATAAATATATGCATACTTTCATATTTGATTTACTATCTACATATCTATTACTCGAAATGTTACATAGTTTTTAACTTATACAGTCCATCGTGGATCAAAATAATTTTATAAAATTATGGGTTTTAAATTGTATTTGTGTACTTCATAGGACATGTCGTCTAACATGTTTCATAGGGATTCATATCTCCTTTGCTTACATAAGCATCCACGTATTGCATTTAAATGGATATTGGTTCCATATATATTGCACCACATTGAGTTCATTTATGTAGATAAATGACATGTTTAGTACTTTTTAAGTTTGTAGTTATAACTTAAGTGAAGAAATATGCTCATTTTCTTATTTTTAACTATTTTGGGTTTTTCCTTTTAGCATGTGAGTTATGAGGGGTATGTTGGCTAATCATATAAGATTATTCTAACTAATTATAGATTTTCTATGAATTTATAATATTTTCTCGTAAATGGGTCTCTTTCCTCTTGTGTAATTTATTCATTTCCATTATGAACCCTCCATGTGAGGAGCCACTACATTGTAGATTTCCTTAGAAGGAGCTTGTAGAAATTTTATTTTCATAATTTAATATTTCTTTTAGCATGTATGCTTTTTCTTCTTACTTGTGTACATGCCTTGAATCTTGCAAATTATAGATGCAAGATGCGTTTGAAAAAAAAAAAGATATTAATGTTTTATCACATCCACCAACAATTTATGTGGAGATTTTCTTGTGTATTTTATAAACCCAAGTTAAATGAGTAAATATGTATGAATTAGTCCATTATATATTGAAGAATTAATGAATATAGTTTTGTTATAAAAAAAATTAAACAATTAACATGTTTGCCATTGTCTATATGAATGTGCCAATTATCTAAGTCTCTATATACTCAATCAAATATTTTACCAAAAAAACATATCTATGTTCCTATCAAAAATTAGAATACTTCAATCCCATAATATTAGTTGAATTATGTCAAAGAGAAAACATGGAAGATACATTGTCAATGTGCCCCACTCAATTTAACTACCACCACATGTTTCGAACCCTAGAAAAACACCTGCAGGATAATGTGAATAATTAACTATGATACATATAAATCATTGAGTTGAAACGCTTAACGGGTGAATTGAAAATTCATAGATGAGTACATAACATGAACAAATCAATCAATTCAATGTTGTCATTCATTGAATTAAGAAAAAGAGAGACTAGATACTGACAAATTCAATAATATTCCAGCCATATGAAGCAATCTGGCAATGGAGGTTATTGTCATCATACAAATTTAAAGCTACCCAACAACTAGGATTCTCCATCACTAGTTATATAGAGAATAAATTTTCCTGCATAAGGACCCTACATGCTTCCCCTCTACTTTTAGAGGGGACAAACCCGGCTTTCAAAAGTTTTTTCCAACTTTTACTTGCAATAAGCTTTGGTTTGAGAAAGAATTAAGAAAAAGTTCCTCCCCTCCCACATGCATCATGCCAAGGAAGCTCATTGAATACGTGCTCCAGAAAAAAAAAACAACACCGCAAGAAGATTAGATTAAAGTTCTTTGGAATCAGTAGATTCTGCTCTTCTGTCTCTCTGCACTCTTCATGTGGTGTATATTCCTTGTGTATATACTTAGGTACACATTTATTCTTTTCTATGGTATATAACAGCAATGATGATTTACATTGTAATGGAAGTATCTATCCATCGAGAATAATACTCAACAATTACAGTACAGGCTTAATGTTAAAGTAAAAACGTGATATTCTTTCCTTTTCTATCTTTTTCTACTTTGTATTCCATCTTTTTATAGGGACCCATATGAATTATCAGGTCAGATGTAGGATTATAAAATAAATTAAGCAAGCGTAGCAGGCTCACAATAATAATAGTATGTCGATATGAAATACAGTGGAAGCTTTTATCTGAAAAAGGGAAATTGTATTATTTGCTAGTTAAATATTAATTTTTTAATCAATTAATTATTATGTTAATAGGAAGATAATTGAATATATATTGAAGTTTATATATTAGTGTGGATCAAATCACTCAATTAATATAGGATTTATTTGTTTATTGATGAAGATTTATAGAATTATAAATACAATTTTCTAAAGTGTTAAAGAAACATATCTTATTTAATGTATAAGGTATAAGATATATATTTAAAGACCATCTTATTGGTCATATTTATTTAACAAAATAGAAAATCCTTTATTCATTGATATATGAAGAACTGATATGTAATTTCTTTGTGAAAATTATAGGAAATAAATTAAAAGACAACTTCATTCAAAAATTAATTAGAATCAAATGGTAATTATAGTTCAATAATGTGTATGAGGATGTAAAAGGTGTTACATAACCATTTATCAAGATACAAATCTTAAAGTATATTGATAAATACAAAATAAGATCTAAATCGTATCCTAAATGAATTAGACTAAATAGAACAACTTTTCTTAGTAAAACCAACAAAATAGACCACTCATTCGGGAAAGAAGCGTAATTAAGTTTGAATTTGTGACACCTCAAAGTTATCGAAAATCTTCTCCTTTCTCCCATTTTAATGATCCTTAATTCTTCACAACTAAATCCAAAAATTATGTACATCTTACCCATGCAAAATTCAGATTTAACTAAAAAATCAATAATTTATCCGGAAAGACCGTTTAAATTATTGTTAGTAATATTTTATGTTTAGTTTTAACATTTGTTAATAATAATTTATGTTTAGGTGTAGCCTGGGTATTTACTATTATCAAAGTTTAAAGCTTTAAAGGTCGAGAGAAAACAAAGAAAAAGATGTCAACAAGAAAATAAGAAGAAAAAGATATAATACCAATCCAACTCATTATGATAAGGCCACCTGCCCTAATGTTGTGATCTTCCGAAAGAAATACATTTTTAGTAGGCATGGAATCCTGAAATGATTGCAATACTTTACTGACCTAGAATTGTGAGACCCATTTATAAGACTATATACTTTCCACAGTCCAATGCCCGATGCTCGGTCTAGACAGAAGAGCACTTATTAAGAAAAATAACGTGACTTTTAGAATGATTTTAATATTGTTTTTTGTCTTCGTTTGCATTGCAGACATCTTGTGTTTTGTGCCCATTTTTTCTATTCTTGTTGCCTTTTCCTCCCTCTTTCCTAGTTTTTGAAACTCTCGCCCACTCTGCATACCCCAATGTGTTGCAGATCACATTTTGATACAGTAAAAAAATCAAAACACATTTCTCTTTTCAAGTGACCCAATCCCGTTCTAAAAGTGCAACAAACATGAGTAGAGGTATTTTGGAGGAAATCGTTTATTGAGTTATGAGTTATGTTAGATATGTGATGTTGATTCTGAAATAGTGCATTTATTGAACGTTTTATTTTGTAGTAGATAGTTGTAATTGGGATGGACAATATCATGTCTATGTGGTCATTATTTTGAATGGTAAATTATTATGCCAAGAGGTATTCTACAATGGAAGACAAGGCTGTAATGGAGTGTGTTGTTCAATTTTATTCTTAAGATTAAATTTGACATTCATTTGACTGCGTCATGTGATAGTTCATTCATAAATTTGATGTTGTATGTGAATGTTTTATGTTTTATTTTGTAGTGGATAGTTGTAATTGGGATGGACAATATCGTGTCTATGTGGTCATTATTTTGAATGGTAAATTATTATCTTCGGCAAAAGTATTCTACAATGATGCATAAGGCTATAATGGAGTGTATTGTTCAATTTTATTCTTAAGATTAAATTTGACGTTCATTTGAGCGTTATGTGTGTTAGGGTAAACTTATTTTACTGTAGTAATTTATGCATTGTATTATTACCTTTGGTAATTAGTTGATTATTGTTATATGGTTTTATAAACCATATTTGTCATATTATTCTCGTATGAATTTATTGTTGTTGTATAGTTATAACAATATTTTGTCTGTATTATTTCATACATAGTCATGGTTGTTGGTTGCTTTATGCAAACTTCTCTTTTGTTTTGTAAACCATTGTCAATATCTACATAAATATTGCAACTTGCACTATTGTAAATGATTTTTAATTGAACATTAATTAAAGTATCGGGCTCCCCGCCCTTTTCGATACTTTCATTTGAAAGTACTAGTGAGCAGGTCTGGACTGGCAAGCGAGTTGAGCCTCCTCGTTAGGTTAGAGAGACAAAAGTGTCTTGGAGAATAAATCTACTTTGTAGGAGAGCCAGTGTTGCCTCTAGTAGCTTCCCACACATCCTTCCATCCCCACACCCCTGTTGTGTTCGAGGTGTTTGGAACACAATTTGTTTTGCCTGGTGCCCTCAGATGAGAAAAATTTGTTGCATAAAAATTTAAAAAAAAATCCCCCATTAAAGGTTTTCCCTCTACATTTAGAGGTATATTTGGTCACTGCTGTAATTGGAGGGAAATGTGTCAAATTTGAAGGGTCTGCATTCAAGTTGGAGGAACCAAGCTCCCATAGAGTTGATAGACCAAGCTATACATTGCTTCTCTGTGAGTCGTTTTGAAAGGAGTCGAAGCTCCTCTAAAAGACCGAGTTGAATTCTTTTGAAGGAAAGCTTTGTCTTACCTTTGTTTGAGATAACATTTCAGAACCGAGCTCTACCTTGCACAACATTGAGATCGAGTCCTACCATGAGTCATAAGTGTTCTCTGCGTACGCAAGGTGCGTGAGTTGAAACTTAATGACGAGTTACATTGTTGGTAAAACCAACCCATCTCCATAAGCGAAAAGTGCTTAACAGCAGAACACCGCACACAAAAAACAAGTTGGGGCATCAAAATATGCGGCATCGATCCAAGCAATTGTCAACATTGGCAAAGAAATACAAGCGGCATGTATAAAATCAAAAGGGAGGAGTTAAACAAAGCAAAGGAGATAAAGCTCTTAGATCCGCCTCGGCCGATACCCTAATCCACCCTCTTGCAAGCTCAAAGCCACATGGACACTCCAAAGTAGCCACATCGACCCCATTTAAGAGGTTAGTCCATTTTTAAGATTTTAAGTATCATACTCTTCATTTTATCTTATATGTGCATTAAGCGTTGCGTTGGATAAGGGGAAGGTTTTGGGAGGATAGGTAATCGAATTCGACCCTCCCAAACCTTGTCATTTTGTATATATTGGATTTAGCACCCCAAATTTGGTGGCATAAATAGCAGGAAAATCCTAACTAAAGCCCTTAGTCATAACTAAACCACCACCCAAAAATAAAAGGAAAACCTAATATTGGGCCAAAAATTCTCCACATTCATACATTTTTTGATTAAGGCATCTTTTTTCTAAAGGGGGACCTCTTAAAAATGCATTTTCAGCCATTTTTTACGGTTTTTCTCGAGAGAGCTATATTGAGCTCCTCGGGCCACTAGTACCACATGAAAACAAAACAAAATTGCCTCTGATTCAATTTTTTAGAATTTTAGATGTAATTATATATTTTAGTGTATTGTACTAATTTGCAGGGTTACCATATTTAACCACAAACTACTATAACCACTTTAAAACTAGAATAGATTTGTACTCAAAAATATTAAAATTTGTTTTGTATCACTCGGGAGATCTTCGGATCTCATTCGCACATTTGATATAAACGGAGCCTTTGGGAAGCGTTACTGCAGTAAAGTCATCGTGATTGTTTCATCTAATTCTAGAACGCTTTGAAGTATTGGACGAAATAGATAGGAGGTAACAAAAAAGGTGTAGGAGGAATACTTTTTTAATGTTGGTTGATGGGTTCTCGCACGTGTATGACTTCCTAATCCATAACTAATTGTGAGAGCCTTTTAGCTAGGAGGAACTACACCATGAATGCAAAAGGAAGGCCACCGAAAAGAGTTAAACAATGTGCGGTGAACTACACAGCATGTGCTAGATCCGGGAAGTGTGGTACTTCTACAGATGGTTGCCAGATCCTTTGCTTTTTTAAACAATTTAATGTGGTAAATAAGGTAAATCCTATTGTAATTTGAAATGATTTAGGTATCTCACTTAAAACACAATAAGAAATAGATCTAATCTAACAGGCTAGGTTAGAATAGGATCCGAAGGTCAAGTAGTTGGTTCTGGTTCTCTGCAGGTCTGACAGAGGTCTCAGGTAGATCACAAGTGAATGAAGGTGAGAGGGAATTAGGTGGATAGGTCATTGTTCTGGGTTGTATGGGAAAATACAGTGACCGATGTCGGTTAAGGGTGACCGACGATGGTTGGGTGTAACCGGTGCCGGTTACTGTGGAAAACTAGGAATGCCACAAAACAGGATTTAGGTCTCCTTTGTGATTGCACAAAGGACTTTGGTTGGTCAGGATGAGGTATTGGGTGATTTGGGTAGGATTTGGCGAGGTTTTAATGGGTATATGGAGGGTGAGTGTTGGATGAGGTCAATGGGTGGCTAGGTAAACAAAGATGATAATATAATGATGAAATGGAATGAACCGGAGAACTATAACGTTTACTTACTTGGATTCCTGGTCCTAGATGTCTATAAGTGAGGGAGGGAGGTGCTTGATGAGAGGTTTGAAGGTTCAGCAGATCACCAATGAAGGAAATCTTTGCATGGCTTGCATGTACAATCCTCTTTGCTTGGTTAGATCAGATCATTGCTTTGGGATAGCTATGTAGGAAAAGATGCTTGATCTCCTTCCTTCGTATGCGTGTTCTCGCTGAAATTCGCTCTCTGAGAAGATGTGATATCTTTATGGAATGTGCTAATGTTTGCCAAATTTTCCAAATCCTTTCCAACCTTACACGCCTTGAGAATAAGGTTTTTGGGGTTAAAAGGATAAACAGACATGTTATGTCTTAGCAAAGCGATGGTTAGGGGTAAGCTCGGGCATTGGTCAAGGTAGATTTCCTAGGTTTACTAAACTAGGAGATCCTCTTGATTTCCTCAAATCTCATGCGCCGTTAACCCGTAGATTAGAATGGGAGCTTGTAAGCATGTAGGAATGTGGTTAGAGAGAATGTAGGCATTGATTTTTAGGTTTAGGTAAGTCTCGGTTAGTTATGGAAACTTACTAAGAATAGGTCTTAGGGTGAGTTGGCTTGATGAGGTGTAATAAGTGAAGTGTATGTGTGGATATTATTTAAATGAAGATATTTAAATAATAAATATGGTGAGGATAATGAATTAATTTAATTAAATTAATATTAGTAGGGTGAAGAGCACCGTGGCATTTAGGTGAATGTCATGAAGGGTGCTTATTTGTCGAGGGACCAAAGGGAGTGTGACCTAATTTTAGTGTCTACATTTTGCCCCTCTTTTGTTGTGTAGCTTGTATTGAGTGGCGACAACATGCGTACCCAAAATTGTAAGGTCTTTGACTGGCAGCGAACAACGTGACACGTGCCCAATGATGATACTGAGTCTCCTCATGAGGTGTTTAGGATCCGGAAAGCTCTCCAGTGTGCGTTAACATCCCGCATGCCCCGCTTAGCCCCTACATGCTTTACTTTTCCTTTTCCCCTCTTTTCTTATCCCTTTTCTCTTCGGTGATGAAACCGCCACCTTGGTGGCGGCGGTCTCGTGATCGCGCCTATAACCGCCGCCTTCGCTCAAGGGCGGTCCTTTACACGTTTTCAGAAAGCTCTTTTTAACACGACTCACGTAAATTCAACATTTTACCAGCTTTCTTTCCGCTATAAGCTTGCATTTATGATTCGGTTCCCTGGAATAGTGTTTTGCCATTGTTTATAGTTTAGAAGTTCTATTTGGTTTTACCTTGGGTAAATGCAAATGCTATAAATAGATGGCTCAGTGCTCAAGAAAATGGCCCCTCAAAATTTGCCTCCGATTTCTCTTTCGTAATAGATTTAGTCTTCCTTTTCTTAGAATGCTTAGTTTCTTTCATTACATGCTTAGTTAGCATTGCTTTCTTGTTAGTAAAGCCACATATCCATCTTATGCGAAGCACTCTTGTTATTTCATCCAATCCATCGAGTAGAATAGCTTAGGAAGCCATTAAAGTTGAGGTTTTTTCCTCAAACAGGATAGTTTCGGTGTTATGGACGCTTTATGTTGCATGAATCGCAATAGATCCCGCTAGGAATTGCATAAGCAAGACTCTGTACTCTTTGCGCTATCCTCTCTCCTACTCGCATTGCGTATGTGTTTGATCGCACACAAGTGTTACAGAGCGCCTTTATCCCAATATCCACTTATTGATGCTAACATTACACACTTTTCGGATCCACGTGAACACGAAGGAGCGAGAGAGATCACACTAAGGGGACAAGATCACACACATCATTGGATTCGCTTAACCGCTTGCAGAAAATCCAGTTCTAGCTTTCAGTTCTAGTTAGAATCATATCAAATAGAGTAGTTAATTGCTTTATTTCGGGGCTTAATTATACTCTCGATATTGCCGGGAAGTCTGTGGGGATTGATAGTTTACGAGAAACTATGATTCACTCCTCACTTATGAGGTAGGATCAGAGTCTTGCAAACAGATTAGATAAGTTATTTCATTATTTAGAATAGATCTACAAATTACTGAGATAAATAGCTACACTCGGTTATTTTGTTTGTTTTAAATTATTATATTAGTTGTCATTTCTAGATATTTTAAATAGTGTTTTCTTTTTAAATTCGTAAAGCTCGTCAGAAAACACAAAAAAATAAAGAAGTTATATATGCTATAGATATACTTCACATAGGTAAATTTTATTTATGAAAGTAGCTCGCTTTACTTTGTTGCTTTTGTATGACAATCACGGACTCAGAGCCCAGTGGAATACGTATTTGAGCCAATCGTGCCTCAAATTCCCCAATCTCATCATAGTGATAAATGATATAGATCAAAATATTAGGATTCAAGTCTTCCGAACAACGGTAAGTGTCGCAACAAATCAATTCCCAGGTTGAGCAAATTAAACATAGAAGGCGATTTAAGTGCACACATTTTGGTTTGAATCAACCAAATTACAGATTACCCTAGGTAACATCCATATGATCGTAGAAGGGTTGAAAGAGAACAAACCTTTGGTTGCGATCCTTTGATCCCCATGCCCAGATGTAGGAGACACTCTCTTGCATATGATACCACCTAAGAATTGGGTTGCAAGAACACTTGTGAGGCACTCGAGAAGATCACAAAGCTATTAGTTTTGAATATAGA
The DNA here is from genome assembly GCA_018340775.1 of Taxus wallichiana var. yunnanensis. Classification (NCBI taxonomy): domain Eukaryota; kingdom Viridiplantae; phylum Streptophyta; class Pinopsida; order Cupressales; family Taxaceae; genus Taxus; species Taxus wallichiana. The sequence continues at coordinate 1,067,192,002 of CM031240.1, forward strand.
AAGGCCGAGAAAGCATACGATTCATCGGGGTGTTGGGGATTAGAATTAACTCTACTCATTACCATAGCAGACCGCAACAACTAAGAGTCTACGTTGCATGATCCACAAATCCCGCAACCCAACGAATCCGTAAGTCAATCGCATAGACATAGCATACTCACAGCTGGCATGCACCTAGTATTGCATCCACTCCACTTCCACCTATCATCATCGAAACAGATTATCCTTGCTAGACATAGCATCTAATAGAGCTAGGAATTCTGGACTAGGCTAGAGAATCGTCCATGTAATTGACTATAGTTACCATCCACCATATGACCCTATCCTGAGAAATACACGAATCTATCCTAGGGTCATTTTCCAAGTATTCCACAACCCATAGATCAAATCACGCTTGAGATCTCGATATTGATCGAGCCTTGAGCGGTCATCCTAGGCCGACCGATCTATCACACCAATTCAAGTTAGGAGGGCCTTCTTTGCTTTAGACTCACAAATTCCGTTAGTGCGTATTGAAGACATTAGATTTCCTAACTAATTTTTCGCATCTCACATATATTCCATACCCACCTATTATCTCGGCGAGGACCTGGAGGTGGTGTGAGGAAGAGTTGCTTGTAGATTCCATCCTTGCATGTCACTTTTCCATCGTACATAAAATTGGTGAACCTAACATGAAGCGAACATGTAACCTTCTCCGATCTGGAGTCAAATTTGTACATTACCTCATGGGCTTTTACTATCACCTTCGCTCCCTTCCCATTATTCATGAGTATTCATATACCCCAGATATGTCAGATTCGATGTATATGGCAGACCCCTCTTGCCTGGTCTTGAGGCATACTACGCCTTGAGAAAAATAGACAATCATCACCTCGCTCTCGTGATGGGGTGACAACTACTCAACTAACTACTTGTCAACACAAACTCGAGAATCGATACAACTCATCGGAGTCAAACCGAGGAGTTAGATCAGCTTCGCTCAAATGCAACAAACGGAGCCTTGAGGAGCTTAAACAATATGACGTTCACTGAGAATCAGTTCATCTCCTCAGTACTACTTAGACCACAAATTAGTAGACAATCGACTCATAACGAGGTTTAGACGATGAACATTCGGTATGTTATGCTTAGAACAACCAACGTTCTCAAGTATGTATCAACCTGTAGGAGGTTTACAAACACAACCCGAGGTCTCTTTTCAATAAAATATCTCTATGCCACCGCATATAGGAAATACCCTCGGAGAAACTTGGCAAGATAGCGATTAGTTCATAACAGGATATCACATGCATATACAACATCGAATATGCAACAAACGCCACTACTTATAAAACACCGTGACTTCACCAAATGAATTCATTTCAACTCTAATAGAAAAGGTTAGAGGGTTAGAACTTGCCCAAGCAAGTCAAAATTCACAATTCATGCAAGCAGGAGTTCCAATCCTCCACATCATCCTAGTCAAGTAGACCTTCCACACGGGAATAGGCACGTTAGGCATGACTCCTCGGTATTCACAACAAACACCAACTAGACCCACCATCTCTAACACTGCCTCCTCCCAGTCTAGTACAAAACAATCCATTCCTGGACAATACCCCGTCATACTTAAACATATACCCAAATCACCACAAGGGGATATGTTATCCTCTCCGACATGTTTGCTCAAATACAGGGATTCCTTATGCCCCACAATGCATACGCTGCACCATATCAACAATGCATCCCACCACCGCTCCATCAACAGGCACCGTCAATGGTTGAAACATATGCGATAGGGACATACTTAGAATATTTGAAAGAACCCTTGGATTTCACCATACGAAGCATCATGCTTCCAAGACCTCTTCCTGATTTTCCCAAATACAAAGGAGAGGGAGATCCAAATGCGCATATCAAAGCTTACGCTATAGCCATTCGAGAACTACTCCCATGGGATGGGGTTGTTGCTAAAATATTCCCAAAACCTTGGAAGGCATCACTCGATTGTATTATAGAATACCCGAGGCTTCCATACATTCATTCAAACAACTCATGTCGAGTTCATCAAGGCCTTGACATGAAAAATTATTAAGAACAGGATCTGTGGAGTTCTTACACATCAAACAAGAACACAACGAACATACGCCCATTTCATCCAAAAAGGTGGCGTATAGTTCTTTATTCTTCGGCAAGTGCTCCAAACATGGATCAAATGGAACTATGTGATTTATTCCTTCATTCTCTTAGAGAGAAGTGAAGGAAGGAGTCCAAAAGTTCCCATTAAGAACTTACAATGAAGTACTTCGAGAGTGATCTTCGAATAGACTGCGGCACCGACAATGGTCGCAAAACATATGGAGCAAACGGAGGTTAATCGCCCCAAACCGAACACTACAACTTATCCTACTACCATGAACATCAATCAAGGACCTAAAATCCTTAACAAAAATTGGGGGTAACAACAGATGGAGTAACCGACCACTAAGAAGGTAAATGTCACAATACTCCATCACAAATAAACAACCAACAAAATAACAACTTTACCCTGAAAATCAATACAAAGTGGAGTTTAACCATCCACAACAACAACAACAACGGAAAAATCCCTATATACAGGTCCAAGCCAAAATTTAACTAGGTAACCAAAACCAATTCAAATCAAAAACAACAAATGCAAAATTAATTAATGACAATGGTTTGATCAAAATTTTGGGCCACAATACACATCAAACCAACAAACTAGGAATTACAATCCTAATTCATATTGTGGTTTCCACAAAATTTGGGGCCATGACACTAACGTGCCGTGACTACAATAAATTCATGTAACGCTTGCCGATGAACAAAAAAACAACTTTTCATGGATATGTTCTTAGCAAATCCTACGCCACTAACGTCAAATACCTTTTCAGGGGAAGTTTGCCTCAAAATGCACCCTCAAGATCTTTAATGATCCACTCCCAAATCACGATAACAACAGGTAAATCTAACTCGGGATGAACAAGGGTGTAATGACAGAAACAACGATCATGAAGCCTCGACCTCGCTAAATCCATTAGTTGCGCCCACAACTAGGAAGTCACCACGACCTAAGGTAGTCGGTTTAGTGGAATTAGATGCTGAGCTACCCATCGAAGCTATAACAAGGACGTGAGAGTATTTCTCTCAGCCAAGTCCAAGCCACCTGCCAGAGGCAGATGACATCCAACAAATCGTAGCAAAACCTGTGGGTGCCTATGATTTAATTAACGACCTAACAAAAACCTTCTCGCACATTTCATTCTTAGACTTACTAAAGAACTCTCCTGCCCACAGGGCTGCTCTTTTAGAAGCATTAGGTTTAGGTCATCTAATTAACATCACTCCACCGCCTGAAACATAGGTAAATCATGTGGACTTTGATGTTCATCCTCCAGGGCAGGCAGATAGGGATGTCAAATTCATATTCGAGATAAACAAAATGCCGACAGATGCTGAGATCACACGCCGAGGTGATCCAACCTTACATTTGCAAGTATGGGTTTATAACAACTATGTAAAGCGTGTAATGGTTGATGATGGGGCGGCAGTTAACATAGTCCCCTTCTCTTTCCTCCAAAAGCTAGGGTATGGAGAAACCAATTGTTCCACAACTCGAAATACACTAAGGGGCTATGATAGTCTTAAAGCCACCTCGGTTGGAACTATAATATTACCGGTCACCTTAGGACCCAAAACCATCTTGACTAAGTTTTATATTATAGATCGGGAAACTAACTATAATATGATCCTCAATCACCATGGATACACCGCATGAAGGCAATCCCTTCTACACTATTTCAAGAAGTAAGGTTTTTACATTTAGGAAAGGTATTCGTGGCCAAAGGTGATCCAAAACCATTTGATGTACACCTAGCTAACTTAAAGAAAAGACCAAGCGTACACTCGGAGTTTGAACTCCCAACAAATCAACTTAATAAACCTACCGACATAAAAACAAAAGAAAAAAGTTGGTACCTACGACAGATCTTGAAACTATGAGCATAGCCAAAGCAACCCCAACCCCCAAAGATGAGGCTAACACTGTAGAAACAGTATCATTAGGAACTACTGCAAAAATCGTTGAATTACTAGAAAATGATCTACCAATATTCTTACCATTCGATTCAGTAGGCATAGGATATTCCCTAGGTGTTGGTTCTCTTCCAGCAGAGGATCTTTACATGGTGGAAGTAGAATGCGCAAACACAGCAAATGTCCCAACATCTATACTCCCAACTAAATATTGGACACTCCATTTTGATGGAGCTAGATGCCATTACGGAGTGGGGGCAGGTATAATCTTTACTTCCCCGAAGGAAAAGTCTTACCTTTTTCCTTTAAACTAAATTTCGAGTGCACAAACAATGGCGCTGAGTACGAAGCCCTCCTCCTTGGCCTCATCTTAGCTAAGAGAATTGGTGTTGATAACATCGAGTCTTAGGAGACTCGTAATTAGTAAAGAAACCAAGTCTCGAGATATATGAAACCAAAGCCGAGCACTTACAACTTTACAAAAGAGTCAGTATTAGATTTAAGCAAGGAGTTTGACTTCATATCAATCAAGCAATCCCGCGGGAGAAAAATCTTCTCGCCGATTCAATAAGAACTTCAGCATCACGTTTTACTCCAAGAAACGAGTTAGAGGATATCCGTTTCATGTTATCCTTTGTGATGAACCATTGATAAAGACAATGACAAATTATCTTTTAAACGGAAATGAATCTACTATCCTAGATCATGTTGATAGTGATATGGCTACTTTGGATTACTTAAATGCCTATGCGGCACTACATCTCTCCTATCATATGATAGATTTGTCCTTAATCCCACATTCGTCTTCCTACTTGGAAATCCCATGATGGATCTTCCTCACAAATAAAACCTAGCATATGTGCAAAGTGGAAAATGGGGATGATTTGGATTTACTCTCCAAATACGCCACCTGAGTTTGAAGAGGGTAACGCCTCTTTGATCGAAGAAACAATTGATGTCAACATCGGAACAGAAGACGAACCAAGGATATTGAAACTAGGGTCCTCGTTAACCCCAGAGGAAGTAGAAATACACACTCGGATCCTCAAAGAACATCAGAAGGCATTTTCATTTAATTATAAGGAAATGATAGGAGTTACACCCCACATTGCGGTGCACAACCTCGTCACTAAATCTGATGCAAAGCTAGTTAAACAAAAATCAAGACCCATGAAACCCAAGGTAGCTCTCATGGTAAAAGAGGAGGTAATAAAACTCCTCCAAGTAGGATTCATCAAGCCAGTCGATTACTCCCAATGGGTATCTAATATCATTCCCGTTCTCAAGAAGAATGGGAAGATACACATCTGCATAGATTTTCGAGACATCAACAAAGCGTGTCCTAAAGATGACTTCCCGTTGCCATCCATTGATGTCATTGTTGATGCAACAACTGGGTTTGAACTTTTGTCTCTCATGGATGGATTCTCGGGATACAATCAAATCAAAATATCTGAACAAGATCAAGCTAAAACCACATTTATAACTCCTTGGGAACTTATTGCTATGTTGTCATGCCATTTGGTCTCAAGAATGCTAGTGCTACATACCAGTGAGCTATGACATATATATTTCACGATTTAATTCATAAAATCATGGAATCCTACGTAGATGACTTGTTGGCTAAGGCCAAGAAGCGTTGTGACCATCCGGAAGTACTCCGCGTCATTCTCTCACGTCTGATAGAATACGGAGTCACGCTAAATCCAGAAAAATGCGTCTTTGGTGTAATAGAGGGAAGCTCCTAGGTTACATCATATCCTCACAAGGGATAGATGTTGACCCAAACCAAAATTCGAAGCTGTCCTCGAAATGGTTCCACCTTCGGATGAATCCGAATCAGGTCATTTCTCGAAAACTAGGTGCAATCCAAGATTCATCCTGACTTAAGCTTCGCCATTCATCCAATCAACAATTTACTCAAGAAAGACTATAGCATTGATTGGATCAAGATTGCAATAAAGCTTTCAACGCAGTTAAGCATTTCTTGTTGTCACCACCTCACGCTAATGCCACCTAAGCTAGATCACCCGTTAATTTTATACTCACGAGCTACAATGTCTCATAGCCGCATGCTAGCTCAAGAAGACGATGACAAGAGAGAACGCACAATTTATTTCATTAGCCAAACGTTCATTTCGACTATGAACACGTTATACACAAGCAGAATGAGAATGCCTCGCCATAGTCTTCGCTAACCAAACGCCTAAGACATTATATGCTAAATCAAGAAACAAGGGTCATGGTAAAAACGGACCATTTACGAACTTTCCTCACACAAGGGTCCTTATCTAAGAAGGCTGGACGTTTTATAACCTTAATGGGAGAATTTGAATTAACGTTTGTAAACCAGAAATCAGTTAAGGGACAAATCATCGTGGATTGGTTAGCTGATAACCCATTAGATGGAGGCAATCTAGTAGATCTATATTTTCCAGATGAGTGCGTATACTACATCGAAACCCGACCTTCTATCTCTGAGTGTCCCTGGTACACTGATATCATTAATTATATCATGGACCATACGTATCTAGAAGGACCTACACCGCAACAAAGAAGGCAATTACGTATTATCGTAAATACATCATTATAGAGCAAGTGCTCTATCGGAAAGCGTTCGATGGAATGCTCCTAAGATGTGTCGACACGTAAGAATCCAAGAAGATTCTCCATGAATCCCACAAAGGAATGTGTGGAGGCCACTTGGTGGTCATGCCACCATTCATAAAATACATCGAATGGGCTTTTCGGCCTACTCTAGAATACGATGCAGAGAGAGTTCAGACGCAGTGTCATAAGTGCCAAGAATTCTCCCATGAGATCCATATGCGCAGACAAGCCTGCAACCAATCACTACTCCATGGCCCTTTTCTACATGGGGCCTAGATTTAATAGGGAAATTATCTCCCTCATCCATGACGGCCATAATTTTATAATCACGGCCACCGAATATTTTACCAAATGGGTAGAGGCTATGCGCCTTACTACTGCACAGTTCCGTAATCGCCAAGTTCATTTTGAACCAAATCATTTGTAGGTACGGTCAGATCCCGCAAATCATCATCTCTGTGATAATGGAACTTCTTTTAAGAATGAAGAGGTTCGTGAACTATGCAATAAATTTAAGATAAGCCATCATACGGCTTCCTCAGATTACCCTCAAGCCAACTGACAGTCAAGCGACAAATAAAACACTAAAAGCCATTCTCCTTAAAACGGTGAAAGAAAATAAACGAGATGGCACTTAAAGTTATATCCAGCCTTATGGGCCCACCGAACCTCAATAAGAACACCACTGGGAGTAACTCCTTTCTCACTAGTATTCTAAGAGGGCGGTTCTCCCACTCGAGGTTGAAATACCCAGCCTCCGCATTTCATTACAAGGGATTCGGATGAAGACGCTTACAGAGAAGCACGTCTCTCCCAATTAGAAAGCCGAGATGAAGCTAGGTTAGATGTTGAATGCTGGCACAGAAAGTCATATGCGACCTGGATGTCCGGGCAGATTATCAAGAAAGTCTATGAACGCAACATATATGAAGGTGATCTAGTTCTAAGACTAGACAACCAGATTGATAAGAAGACCGCGAAGGAAGGAAGTTCCGGCCTAAATGGTTGGGCCCATATTCGAGTCATGAAGGACTATGGAAATGGTGCATACCTCTTATGTATGCTAGAAGGTGAGGAATTTGGTGAAGAAGTCAATTCCCTACACCTCAAGCATTTCTACGCGCGTAAAGTTAGCCTAGCACTATTTATATATCTATCTACATTGCATTTTCATATAGATTAGGATCATATTGTCCACTTGTTTCGTACACAAATTGTGATCAAGGAATCTATTCTCAAAGCAATTCATTACAAACTCATGATGTTGTTGGCATAAAATTTCTAATCGTACCTCTCCATTTTCATGATATCATCAAATTATCTCAAATCATTTTATCAAATAAAGCTAGACATGACAAAGTCTTAACGGTAACCATACCAAGATCTGCAAGTTTATTCTCACTTTTGGTTTCTTCTTAGGGTAGGTGTCTTGCCTATGGTCTGTTCTAGAAGCTTCATGGTGTCACATCTATCCCATATGTATATCTCTTTGGAAATAAACACATACTGACATTTTACTCAAATAAACAAGTCAAACATTGATCAAACAGAAAATTTTTTAATTTTACACATTTCCTTGCCCCACCAACCTGGTGATGAGCTTCTTGGTCTCTTACTAGTGACGTAGGGTTGGGAAAGGATGGAAATGCCCTTACTCGCCTATGATTTTCCCACGGTGATAAACCCATGCTTCTTACTAGTAAAGCATGGAGCAAAGTGTAGGGGGTCCTCTTGACAAATAAATGCAAAAGGTCATACACAAACAATTCAAACTTTGAAACTTTGAGTCAAAAACAAATGAATCAGATGTTCAAAAATCCCAAGAGAGTTAAAATCCTAAAAACCCAAATTTTGTCTACTATGTGGCCATCTACGGGTCTAAGTCCGGATAAACCACAAAGTAAGTCAGCATCCAAAACTATGAAGTCACTCGAGTGGAGTGGACTTGTGGTGTCCTAATTCGGTTCCGCCAAAGCTTTTCTGTCTTCCATCACTATAATTTCACTACACCTCATAACTCTGAGCCCTTCCCAACTCTTGGTGATAAGCCCTCGCATCTTACTAGTTGCGTGGAGTGGGGGTAAAGGCAGTTTATCTGCTCATCATACCGGTTTATTTTCATCACTTTGCCAAAACAAACATGAAGTATCCAAAATTGCTTGTAAAACTAAGATTCAAAATCACATTATATCTACATTATCATATATCAGCATCACGAAACACAAAAGGAAAGTAAAACACTTGCACCATTTGTTCACCATTGCATATATTCTAAAAAGAAACATATTAACATACATCATAACATACATGAGGAAACTCGGAAATAGAAAAAGAAAGCCATGAATGCCAAGATTTTGATCTGCAGAATGAATACATATATATAAATGATCAACATTTATATACAATGTCATCATGCACTAAGATGGTCAAAACGCTCAAAGAGCCAGTGATATACAAAAGAATATATAAAACAAAATCTACAAGAGCCAAGTGGCTTCTCAATCCCTACGAGACCCCTCTGAAGGTGCACGCCCATGCCTAGGACTCCGGCTACGCCGGCACTTTGAATGCACAGAGGGCTCAGGATCCCAAGAGGCAGCCACAGTCTCACCACGAGAATGGCTCCTCATCAAGCGCTCAGCCGTCCTATACCCCACTAACTCTGTGCAAAGGGTCGATACCATCCTAGCCACATGCCAGACTGGAGCGAAGACGTCAGTATGTCCGACGGCCATCGAAGGCTCCCAAAGCATCTAAAGACACTGCGTGTGGGTCCTCTCCATGGGGATCATCAGGGTATCAGTGCATACCCTGCGAATCAAGTCCCGCCACTCATCGGCGGTCTCTGCAAACCAAGGAGAAAAATTAGAAACCAAATAGGAGATTAGAAATCCAAGATAAAACACAAGGAGAGATAGTAACTAAAATGATCTTAAATTAAACAAACACTAGAAGGGAGAGAGGGTAACTTACTCGGATCACCAGGCCTCCAAGATGGATCTATGGGATCAAGCACGCCCACGGATGCCGCTAACCGAGGGGAGGGCTGCCTCCGTGGCCGGAGCAACGTAACGCCCACAATGGACTCATCCTCCCATGGCCCTAGGAGAGTGGCTCCTCGAAACCCGAGTCCAGAGTCACCCTCTCGCACTCCTCTCTCGCCCGCATACACCCAAAAACACACAAAACAGAGCAAGTTAGCATCCAAGTAATACTAGAAAAATCATAAAAACACGTAGAAATGCTAAAAATACAAACACAATCTCAAATAGATGTTCCTTTTGCATTCTGTGCAAAACTGCCGCCTCGAGCAGGAGGCGGTTTGTAACCACCGCCTTAAGGGCTGGCGGTTGTGTAATCACCGCCCGAACAGGAGGTGCGGTCATGTAACCGCCGCCCAGGAAGGGCGGTGATCGTGGTCCAAAACCCACGCGGGTTTTTAAATTTAAAATCCCTAAAAAGTGCAAAAATGGCCATTTTACCTAAAAACAAAGCCTCACCCAAAGAGGCGCCCTAGGTGGACCTTTTAACACTAACATTTTCAAAAATTACCCTCCCTGACAAAGTATTTAGCATTTCAAATTTAAGGGGGTAAAAAGGATAAACTGAAGAAAACTAACCTGTGATCTCATGGGTCGATGTTCCGCACGTGGAGGCATGATCGCTATGTCGTCACGGACATTTTGACTCTACTCACGCAAGAAACCATCACCGTGGGTCCCAGAGCTCAAAATCAATCAAATCGACTCGCACAAATGAATAGGAAAATGGGCCCACTTTCATATATATAGCACCCTGGTTCGTTTTAAATGACTTTTTCATAGGTTTGGAGTAAGCCGATGAGGTAATTTCCTATCCCGCACAAATGGTAGCTGGAATCTAGTGTAGCGGATTCGACGCCATTTCAACACATGGATGTATCGTATAACTTTAACTTCCCATTTCGGGACCGCATATATTACTCGGACCCACCGCTTTACGCCTCTTCATGGCTAAAACGCTTCTCCGAGGGGGCAATATGTACGTACCCAAAATCAGAAGGGCACCGAATCGCGCGTAACAATGTGATGTGTGCCCCAATGATGAAACAGTCTCCTCACAAGGTGTTCGGGATCCGGAAAAGCTCTCCGAGTGTGTGTTAACATCCCGCATGCCCCGCTTAGCCCCTGCGTGCTTTATTTTTTCCTTTTCCCCTCTTTTCTTAGCCCTTTTCTCTTCAGTGACAAAACCGCCGCCCGACAGTGGGTGGTGGTCTCATGATCGCCACCCGAACAGGGTGGCGGTCTCAGAACCACCGCCCTGCTTAGGGCGGCGGTCCTTTACTCATTTTCTAGAAAGCTCTTTTAACACGACTCACGTAAATTCAACATTTTACTAGCTTTCTTTCACCGCTATAAGCTTGCATTTATGATTCTAGTTCCCTGGAATAGTGTTTTACCATTGTTTATAGTTTAAGAGTTCTATTTGGTTTTTACCTTGGGTAAATGCAAATGCTATAAATAGATGGCTTGTGCTCAAGCAAATGGCCCCTCAAAATTTTCCTCTGATTTCTCTTTGCAATAGATTTAGTCTTCCTTTTGCTTAGAATGCTTAGTTTCTTTCACTCGCATGCTTAGTTAGCATTGTTTTACTATTAGTAAGCCACATATCCATCTCAGGCAAGCACTCGATGTTATTTCATCGAATCTATTGGAGTAGAATAGCTTAGGAAGCCATTAAAGTTACAGGTTTTGCTCCTCAAAATGGATAGTTTGAGGTTCTGGATGCTTTATGTTATATGACTCGCAATAGATCCCGCTAGGATTTGCATAAGCCAAGCTTTGTACTCTTGCGCTATCCCTCTCCTACTCGCATTGTATTCAAACTTCGTTGTTCTGAGCCGTGTTTATCCCAATATCTACTTCTATTGATGCTAGCATTACACGCTTTTCTGGATCCACATGAACACGAAGGAATGAGGAGATCACACTGAGGGGACAAGATCACACACATCATCGGATTCGCCACTGTTCTATAGAATCTAGGTTCTAGCTTTCAAAGTTCTAGTTAGAATCATATCAAATAGAGTAGTTAATTGCTTTATTTCAGTTAATTCTACTCTCGATATTGCTAGGGAAGCTGTGGGGATTGATAGTTTCTGAGAAACTATGATTCACTCCTCACTTATGAGGTAGGATCGAGAGTCTTGCAAATAGATTAGATAAGTTATTTCATTATTTAGAATAGATCTACAAAATTACACAGACAAATAGCTACACTTGGTTATTTTGTTTGTTTTAAATTATTATATTAGTTGTCATTTCTAGATATTTTAAATAGTGCTTTCTTAAATTCGTAAAGCTCATCGTAAAACACAAAAATAAAGAAGTTATATATGCTATAGATATACTTCACATAGGTAAATTTTATTTTATCAGTAGCTCGCTTTACTTTGTTGCTTTTGTATGACAATCACGGGACCTAGAGCCCAGGAATACGTATTCAAGCCAATCGTGCCTCACCCCAATCTCATCACAATGATAACTGATATAGATCAAAATATTAGGATTCAAGTCTTCCAAACAACTAAGTAAGCTTGCAACAAATCAATTCCTAGTTAAGCGGATTAAACATAGAAGACGACCAAGCGCACATGTTTTGGTCGAATCAACCAAACTACAGATTACCCTAGGTAACATCCATATGACTGTAGAAGGGTTTGAAAGAGAACAAACCTTTTGTTGCAATCCTTTGATCCCATAAAGCTAGACGCAGAGACACTCTTACAGATATAGATACCAGCCTAAGAATTCAGGTTGCAAGAACGCCTGTGAGGCACTCTAAGAAGATCGCACAGCTATTAGTTTTGAATATAGAGGCTGAGAAAGCATACGATTATTGGGTGTTAGGGATTAGGAATTAACTCTACACATAACCATAGCAGACCGCAACAACCAAGAGTCTATAGTTGCATGATCCACAAATCCCGCAACCCAATGAATCCATAAGTCAATCGACATGACACCGGCCTACACACACTAGTATTCAGATCCACCCACTTCCACCTATCATCATCGAATGCAATTATCCTTACTAAACATAAAGCCTAATAGAGCTAGGGAATTCGGACTAGGCGCAGAGAATCGTCCATGAATTGACTATACTTACCATCCACCATATGACCCTATCCGTAGAAATACACGAAACTATCCCCGGTCATTTTCCACATATTCCACAACCCATGGATCGAATCACGCCAGAGTCGATATTGATTTGAGCTCTTCGAGCACTCATCCCAGCTGACCGATCTATCACACCAATTCAAGTTAGAAGGGCCTTCTTCGCCTTAGACTTGGCAAATTCTCGCTAGTGCGTATCAAGACATTAGATCGCTTTCTAACTAGTTTGTCTACATCTCACATATATTCCATACCCACCAGCTATCTCGGCATGACCTCGGGAGGTGGGTGCGAGGAAGAGTTGCTTGTAGATTCCCACGCCGCATGTCACTTTTCCGTCGTACGGACACACCAAAAAAAATAAGATGTGGTTGCCCATGTGGGTGAAGGTGATCCCCTCAAACCAGGAATTGATGAGGCAGAAGGTAGAATCATTGAGTGATTTGATAAAAGGTAAATGGGATGAAAAGAAAGGTCAGCACAAGGGAAAAAGGGTTAAAGGTCTACTTAGGCAATATAGGTAATGGGTCGTGGTCAAAGGTAGCAATAGTCAAACACACACACACGTATAAATTGCAACACGCTACTGTGTTGAAGAACAGAAAACTCTACATTGTCCAAGGTCGACACGTTTATCTAAACAAGGTCAAGTGATTCTCGTATCCTAGGTATATGATATGGTCAGAAACACAACGTAGGTTAGGTGCAGGGAATGTTTAGGTATGTTCTAGTACACCAAAGGTAGGGTCGGATAAATGGTCATGGCAATAGGCTAGGTAAGGTCATTAGGCCAGCAACATGGTAAGAGTACCACAAGGTATAATGAAAACATGAGGTCAAAGGTCACTAAAGAATGGTCCAAGTCTAAATATATAGGTCATGGCATGGGTAAGGCCAAGGTAGGGGTAAAATAATGAGTCCCCAAAGGAGGACAAAGGGAGGTAGGAAATGATGAGGTCAGGAAAGGTGAGGTAAATGGGTATGGTAAAGGTGGGGTGAGGTAAATGATCGGGGTGAAGGTTGGGTGAGGTAAAAAAGGAAGTAGGGGAGGGTTATAAGGGTAAAATTGAGGGCAATGTGTAGGTGACGGTGACCAATGTCGGTCATGGATAATCGACATTAGTAGAGGTAAACCGATGATAGTTAAGTAGGGCACGCAACCGATGTCGGTCAAGGGTAACCGACATCGGTTAGGTCGGGTTTGTTATAAAAACAAAAATCCATGTTTTTTGATATTCATTTGTTATTTCATGAAGTGAGAAAATGACAAAAAAAAAGAGAAAAGTGTTCAGACGAAACGCAATAGTGAGTCGACAGTGTGATTGATAAGTGATTGGTGGTGAGCAAATGGGCCCACGGTGATCGCATGGAGGGATTTGATGGGAGGAGGTGGGTATCAATTTAGTGATGGCGGAGGCCGAGAGGGATCGGGCAGCCACTAAGACATCGCCGATGTGCCATCGAGATGATGGCAACACGACGAGGTAAGCACTCTACTCTACGTTGTTGATTTTATAGATTAGAGGATTATGTTAGTGTTGTTTAGGTTTTGTTTGTTTTTTCAGTTTGGTGGTGGTGGGCACAAATTAACTTTGGGAATGGGGAAGAATATGGTTAAAAGGAGGAATGGGGAGGGTAATAAATGGGATAGGGGTGGGTGGAGGTCCAAGGGTAGTTTAGGTCATTATAGGTGGGTAAAAGGGGAAGAGGGGAGGTTTTTCCACGACAGTTGATCAAGCGCTTCGGTCAATGTTGGCCGACGTCGGTTACGTGGAACCAATATCGGTCACCAAACAGGTGACCGATGCCGGTTAAGGGATAACCGGGGTCAGTAAGGGTGAACCAGTATCGGTCACCAAACAGTGACCGATGCCGGTTAAGGGATAACCGGTCGGTAAGGGTGAACCAATATCGGTCACCAAACAGGGACCGATGCTAATTAAAGGGTGACCGGTGGTTAGGATGAATTGGTACTGGCCGATTAGTGGGCACAAAGGTCCAAAAGTGATATGGGCTAGGTAGTTGAGATGGGTAGGGTGAAAATAGGGTGTAGGAAAATGATAGTTGTTGAATATGGAATGATACATGTAAATTAATGTTGGCTTATATCGATGCGTGGGAGAGTGCAGCTATATATGTGGGATGTGGTTCCGCCTCTACCGGTGACATGAATGTGCTGGTGGCTGACCTGGAGGAGCTGCAAAGATGTGGAGGCAGTGATTTTGAGTGAGGTTTGTCACTATAGACATGTAGTCTCCAAGAGCCCAATTTCAAGGTCACGCTCATCGATAGATGGAACTCCGCAACCAACACGTTCTACCACCGATAGGTGAGATGACTATCACCCAGAGGATGTGTTCGGACTCTTTGGTTATCCATATTAGGTGTATAGGTTTATTCTATCTCCTCTGAGGCCCGTGAGGAGCTGATTGTGTCTATTTTGGAGAGGGGATGGTTGATCTGAGATTCCATAGCTCCGGCTGAGCTATGGAGAGATGCCCTGCACCGTCCAAGGAGACGAGGCTAGTTGTTTTGTTGATGGAGCAGGTGCCGCTATGCTATGCATTGCTGGGATGCAGAGGGTGGACACTTTCCCGATCACCGATGGGGGTACTCCACGACACGATGGTGGATGAGACCTACTTTGCCCTGGGCACCAAAGCATTCTTGGTGTAGCCGTACATGGAGTGTGGGCATATGGGCGGTTGCTCATGTTCAACTCCGTGTTGTATGCGTTTTTACTACACCGTGGGCCTATGAGCACATAGTTTATGTGTGGCCTATAGGGATGCCCCAAGCAGATGCATTCCCAAAACGATGGATGCAGTGGGGCACAGGAGATGGGTGCCAATGATAGGAGAGCAGATCCGAGAGGCCCACACATGAAGTGGCCCATTTTTGGTGGTTATTAGAGGGGGTGTCTGGAGTGGACATCATATGGAGGCCATATGTGGGATTCCCCTCATATATACATATGCATGAGGAGCTAGCTAAGCTCCACTAGAAAGATAGACATAGGGTCACCATGCTAGGGAGGATGAGATGATCCCGTGAGATAGAGTCCAGAGGCGGCTCAGATAGTGCAGACATACCTCCACCCTTCCCTCTACCATAGCCTACAAAGCACTCCATAGGTAAGAGGAGTAGCTAGTGGACCGTGCATAGATGATGCCGATGCACAAACGGATACAGTAGTGGTGGGCGGCTCAATTACAAGCCATACCACCTGCATCTGGGGGCAAATGGATCTAGCTAATTACCATTACAATGTGAGAGATGCCCTATAGGGTAGGTAGCTATTCTCATTACCTAGTTGGGTATACTATAGACATAACTGGAGGGTTCAAAGGTGGAGGTAGCAGAGATGCTCATGTGTGGCCAATTTGTAGGCCCAGATATCAGGTGGAGGAGATGGAGATGGAGAGGAGGGGGATGGTCAGGTGGCAGCCTTACAAGCTCAGTGGCAGTTTATAGGGCCGATTAGCCATAGCCTGCATAGATTGGTCTTACAGCCCAAATACAGCATTGGGGTAGGGGCACCACCATCACAAGCACCGGGACCGGGTCCCACCACAGTAGGAGCAGGATGTGGTCTCGTAGGATAGATACAGGGGGCTAAGACCTATGGGACCACCACAGCACCATGCCCGTATCCAGTTACGAGATGCCCTAGGTGAGACTAGATACTATCAAGACCAACCGATGGTAGTCGGGAAAGACATCAAATCCTATGCCGAGCACAGGCTGGGCACAACAGCATCCAAAGTGAGAGGACGAAATACCACACTCATAGTGTGGAGAGCACAGGGGTTAGCGAGCTCAGGCCCAATCGTGAAAATGCTACCAAAGACATGGAGACCAACTCTAGTTGAGGTGCTAAACAGGGACCCATGAGGCCGAGGGTATAAGTGATACAAAGATGGAGGACATCGCCGAGATGCCTAATTTGCGGTCATCCGATTTTGATGTATGATAGTTATTTTGTGATTATATACTAGTCTGCGTGTCGAGAGATAGTTGTATTTTTTATCACATACTAGCCTGCGTGCCAAAGATAGTGAGGATGTATGAGTGATGTGTATATTTTGAGCATATACCGGCCTGCATGCCGAAGAGATTTTGTATTGATTCATTATTTTATTATATATATGAGACCAACCTATCATGCCGATGACATTTTGTATCAGATATCGGCTCACAAGCGCCGACAATTTTGAGATGATGGACATGATGAGATAACCATGTATATTTGAGATACACATTGATTTATTTATATGATGAGATACATGGTATGTTTTGAGTTGTTGATGTGTTTATGAGATATGAATTTGTTGTGTTGATATGGATGGAAATTAGGTGAGTTAGGCATGATGGAGTCAGGTTGGTATAGGCATGGATCGAGTCAGGTTAATTTAGGCATGGATTGAGTCAGGTTATAGGCATGGATTAAGTCAAAGTTATAGGCATGGTTGAGTCAGGTTATAGGCATGGATTGAGTCAGTTATAGGCATGGATTGAAAGTTAGGTTATAGGCATGGATCGAGTCAGGTTATAGGCATGGTTGAGTCAGGTTTGTTTAGGCATGGTTGAGTCGAAAGTAGGTGAAGTGGTGATTCATTATTTTATGCAATGAATGATAATATGGGTCATATGTGAGATGTGGTATAATCTATGCATAGTGATGATAGAGAAAAGGTAGGCATAATAAATGTATGATGTGATAGTGTTTAAAATATAAAAAAATTGGTTATTTATGTGGTTTAATTTCCAATTTTGGGTAGAGAAGGGAAACTAAGTGAGGTGTGATGTAATGTGAGGCACATGGAAGATGAATTGTTTAGGGTAGAGGATGGCCGAGCTAACCTCCAAAGGCCCCATGCCCTGGGAGCTGCCTATATAGTCCCGGCAAAAGGGACCTCGTGCCAATGTAGTTCTCCCATAAGCTAGGGAAGAATATGAGGAGGTACGAAAATGTGTTGGTAGGCTTTTAGGAATGTTGTGGGTTTAGGTTTGTTAGGTGTGGGTAGATTATAGGTAAAATTGTAATTTCACAAATAGGACGGAAGTCAGATATTTTATTAATGTGAAATTGATTAACCATTACAATGGAGTGCTGCAATATTTATACATATTGGACAACAATGTGTAGACAAACAAATATGTTGCATAGGTAAAACCATACTCACAACTGCTTCCAATAATACATCTAGAAGCATATAAATTGTTATAATAATTGTAACAATTATCCTGTGAAACAAAAAGACAAATATGGTTTAAAACCATATAACAACATACAATTATAATATGGTTAATAATATAACCATATAATATTATTATTTAATTAATTAAAATTAATTAAATAATTAATCATATAATGCATAATTAATTTATCCTAACATTCCCCCTTATTTGTGCATTGTCTCAAGGGATGAGGAGGGGAACTCTCCGAACAACTCAAACTTGTCACGTGCAAGTGACTTTGTGAAGACATTTGCCCATGTTGTTCATTATTGGACAATATGAAGTCGATGTTGTGCTTCAACACATGTTCGTATGAAATGAACCTGTTCCTCAATGTGCTTTGTTTTCTCATGAAAATTGATTGCGAACAAGTTTGAGAACACCTTCATTTCAACATACATGGTGGTCAGCTTTGTCCTATGGTATTCCAATTCCTTCCAAGATGCGACATAGCCAAATCACTTCACGTAAAGCTTTCCCTACGTAACGATACTTGGCTTCATGGAAGAGCAAGAAATGAAGTGTTATTTTTGCTTCCCCATGATATTGGTCCATATCCCATAAAGAATACAAATCCGTATGGATTTTCTATCATCAATGTTACCCGCATGATTGAATCAATATCTAGTCAAGAAGAAGTTTTTGTTCTTCTTATATTCTAGACAAAGATCCACTGATCCTTTAAGATATCTCAAAATGCACCTTGCTACTTTCCAATGACAAACTTTGGGTTCTTGCATGAACCTGGATAGATAGCTCACTACAAAGCTAATATCTAGTCTAGTGTAGGTCAGGTAAATGAGACTCCCAATCGCCTGTTAATAGAGAGTGGCACTTACCTCAGGAGATGGATATGAATGAGATAACTACAATATGTTCTCCATGGGTGTAGAAATTGGTGTGCAATCCATCATCCTAAAATTCTCAAGCATTGTATTGGTATATTTCATCTGAGATACAAAAATGTGATTCTCTTTTTGCCATACTTCCAATCCAAGATAGTAATGCATCATCTCGAGATCACCATGTCGAACGATCGATTAAAATATTTCTTTGTTACATTGATCATCCTCATCGAATCGCCAATGATGACTAGATTGTCAACATAGACAACAACAATCACCATCTCCCCCCCTTTATTTTTGAGGTAGAGATTGGGATCGTATGGATTTCTAACAAATCCATGTTGTACGAGATGCTCATCAATCTTGATGTACCATGCCCGAGGTGCCTATTTGAGGCCATACAGAGATTTCCGAGTCTGCATACCTTTGCTTCTTGACCAGTACTACATATCCCTTAGTTTGAGTCATGTAGAATTCTTCTTGTAAATCTCCATTTAGGAAGGTAACTTTTTACGTCCATCTGATGGACTTTCCAACCAAACTGTGCAGCTAGAGAAAAGATCATCCTGATCGTTTTGATCTTAGCCATGGGAGAAAATGTCTCCTCGTAGTCAATGCCTTTTTGTGCATGCCCCTTTGCTACAAGTCTTTCTTTGTACTTGTCCACTGTCCCATCTACTTTGTACTTTGTTTTAAATATCCATCTGCATCCAATGGGTTTCTTCCCTAGTGGAAGATCGACAAGCTACCAAGTGTTATTTTTCATCACTGATTGATATTCAGAATCCATGACATCTTTCCAAGCTTTTAACTGTAGGGCTTCCTGGACTGTAGAGGGCTCATCAGACTCAATAACTCTACTCATCAAAGCAAAGTTAACTTCTTCTCTTTCTTTACTGTGATTTCGTGGTCCATGGGTGGATGTATCTAGTGGAGCATCCATTCTTACATCTCGTAATGTGCTAGTACACCATTTAGGCATATGCTAAACTGTTCATGGGTCATGGTTCTATCTGATCAACACCATCATCCCCATCATCACTTTCATCTTCTGAGGGAACATCAGTTTTAATTTTTACAACAGGTGAAAAATCTACATCTTGTGAGTCCGGAGGAGGAGTCTCTTCTTCCTTCTTCTCAAAAAACTCAACATCTCTATTGGTGTAGACTTTTTTGGTCTTAGGATCCATCAATCTATACCCAAGAGTCTCTTCACTGTACCCAATGAAGATGAGTTTCTATGACTTCATGTCCAATTTATTTGTTTTGTTTGGGTATGTGCATGCTTGCTTTGCACCCGAATACTATGAGGTGTGCAATAGATGGTTTCCGTTTTGACCATGATTCTTGTGGTGTTATTCCATCAAGAGCGCAGGTTGTGGGTGCTCGCTCAACAAATACATATTGTTTTTCGCTACTTCTACCTGTAATGTCTTTGCAAGTCCGAATCATCGATCATGCATCAGCACCATTTCCATGATAGTATTATTTCTTCTCTCAACAACACCATTTTCTGTGGTGTGTGTGGAGGAGGCATGCTGACGAATCCCGTGAGTTTGTAGGTAGTCTCTCGAACTCATCACCGGTGAATTACCCTCCTCAATCTAAGAAAAGAGTTTTGATGTGATGACCAGCTTTCTTTCTCAATCGCTACTTTGAACTTTTTGAAGGTTTCAAATGCTTCACTTTTCTTGCGAAAGACACGTAAAATCCACATTTTTCTCGAATAGTCACAACACAAAGCATGAAGTACTAGAAACCTGTAATGACTTGGCTACATTAAACCACAAATATCGGTATGAACCAGTCAAGTTTACCATGAGCTCAAAATGTACTCCTCTAGAATGAAGCTCTATGTTGTTTTTCCAGCAGTAGTGAGGAAACTTGTCTCGTATCCTTCAAGAGATGGTAGCCCATGTACTATATTACACCAAGAAAGTGTTTTGAGATATTTGAAACTTACATGACCAAATCTCTGATGCCATAAATGTGCTGAGGTGGAGTTTTTAGCCACAAGTGCTTGATCATCTCTATGAACAAAATCAAGTTGGAACATGCATCCCACATTGGAGGCTTTTGCAATTATTTTGAGCCTCTTGATTTATCTCAAATCAAGCACGTTTTCTTGTTGGATCGACTATCAAAGTCAATTTTAGGTTGTGATCTAGGAGTTGATCTAAACTAAAAGAAGATTCTTTCACAACCCAAGGACATACAAGACATTCGATAGTCTACATTTGCGTGAACCAAGGGGTAGAGAAATGTTTCCAATCCCCTGAACTATATATGAAGAATCATCTCCCAACGAAACATGATTTTTCAATGGTGTTTCCATCATTGAAATAAACCAACCTCTCGTGGCTAGTCATGTGTCGAGTGGCCCCCGAATCAACATACCAAACATCACTAGATGACGTGGATGGTTCACTTGATTGAGAAAGTGAACATGAAGTCTTCATTGTCTCGACTTTTCTTGTTGCTCAAGCAATATTACCTTCTTTGATGGGGTCTTCTTTTCCAATTCCCCTTTTTCTTCCCTTGATTGTAGTTAGAATGTCCCTTGTAAGATTGTTGTTGTTGAGGTCCAGAGTTACTGGATGAACCTTTCTTGTAAGTATTATACCAAAAATCAGTAGATTATGTCCTCTTTTTGTAGATAGGATATCGCTTCTTCGTTGTTTGTCCCTTGATACTCGATTTTGATTTTGGGATTTTGATAGGAATTAGGTTTTCCTTTACCTTTTCCTTTCCATTTTTATGTGAAGATAGTTCCTTCTCCTCTTCATCATCTTTATCAGGATTTCTTCCTCTTGTAAAGAGAGGTTTACTAGTTTGTCAAAACCAACTGTCGATTCGACACATTTAGCGTTGTGACAAAAATGGTAAGAAGAGGGAGTGCTCTCAAAACAATGGGAACTAGAGTATCATTTGTGACCACTTCTCCTGTGGGATAGAAGTGAAGCCCTCAATTTGCAACTCTTCTTAAGAAAACTTCAATTTTTCATTCTTCTTGAACTTTAATGTGTGTAACTCGATCTGTAAATTCAAGATAACATTCTTATTCTTGGCCTCGTATAATGTTCTCAACTTATCCCACACTTCTTTGGCTATTTTGGCATCTTGAATGTGGGGTTGCACATCGTCAGACACTCCAAACAAGATGATGAGTTTGGCCTTCTGATCTACTTTATCAAACTACCGCTATTGTGTTGTATCAGTAGTTGATCTAGTCAGAGTACCATTCACAACAGGCCAGATTTCTTCAAACTCAAGTTGTGTCTTGATTTTTGTCTTCCATGCAACATAGTTGTTTCCTCTAAGTAGTTGTGAATCTAGAAGAAAAAATTTGGGGGCATTGGTGCCCATTTTGTAGAGATCACTGATAGGGTTTGGCTCTTATCACTCTAGGTATTAGGTCTCCCAATATATATACCGTCATCCGATATATCAAACCTTCTATATAGCGCACCCTTTCGATATACTTAGTGGTATGTGGAAGAAGCTCACCCTTTCTATATACCCAATGGTACGTGAAAGAGGCGTTAACGTATGTGAAAGAATTCAATAAATGGTACCAAGATAATAGATGATTGGGTCTCGTGTGATTATCGACATCTGGGCTCAAATAAATATCCTCATATGCAGCGTGTAACTTCGCTATATACTTGGATAATTTCTTAGTCCGATTTATGTCGTGCAATCGCTCATAGACGGATGGGATGGCTCGTAGTGTGTGCATTGTGACCTTATTACTCCCGTCGATTTAAAGGGACGATGCCCGATGACGTTGTTACATCTATATTAGCGTTAAGTGCAGTGGTAGTCGTGACGACTTTACCTCGTAAGTGCTTCCAGAGGCACCGTATATACCGAACGCTGCGAATGAGAACTATGATCTCGTGAGTGTTATAGAACTAATTTTTAGTTGTTTTTTATTATAATTTCGCTAGTTTTCGAGTAGTTACAAAGTTTCAGCTTGACTGATGGCAACCTACAAATTAGTACAATACAATGCACTTTTACAAATTACATTCAAAAATCTAGAAAAATTGAATGGCAGGAATTTTTTTTTTTTTGGGCCCTCGTGGCCTCTGGAGCCCAAAATGACCCAAAATGAATAGAATTGCAAAAACTAGCTGAAAATGCAATTTTTAGCTATCCCCCCTTTGGAGAAAGTTGCCCAGAATGAAAAAACAAGCTGAATGGGAGAAAAAAATTTACCCTAAATTAGGGATTTTCTCGCTAAAAATTTAGTAGGCTATTTGGCTATAACTAACAGGTTTAGAGAAGGTTTTCCCACCAAATTTGCCTCCAGATTAGGTAGTTTTTCCAGTTTCACCTCTAAATTTCAAAATTGAAAAACATATGCTTTTGGTGTGATTCGAACCATGCACCTCATGCCTCTAAGTCTTTACCTCTATCCACATTGGCTCTTATGAGTGCTTGATGTATAAAAAGAAGTAAATGATATTTAATGAAGATGAAAAATGACTGACCTTTAAAAATGTGATTTGGAAGAATTCCTACGTGGCCGTATGTGTGGTGATGTGGATTAGGGTTTCTCCGTGTTTATCAGATCTAAAACCTTCTTTATCTTCTTTCCTTCCTTATCTGCTTTATTGGTTGCAAATTTATAGGCTTTCATTCTAGATTATTTCTCTCCACCATTCGTGCCAAGCACCTTTGTATTATTTGCATTTGTTGTTTTTGTTTTGATTTCTTTCTAAGTTGTTTGATTGACTCTACTTTGTTGCAGTCGCAGGGGATATAACATTGGATGGAGGTCGGGTAAATGCGTGTAAGAACACTTTCCAAGAAAAACTCACCACTTTGTTTTGTTTGAAGGAATTTGAATGTGGAATAGACTTTTCGCTCATTATCTCCACCATTCTTGGATTGTTCGTTGTTTGTTTTTTTGTTGCTTTGATATGCTAGGGTTTTTTAAACCGTTGTTATTTTTCAATGCAAAGCGTGGAGGTTTTCACGGCTATGACCATGTTTATTCGTCATCCGTTTGTGTTTTCGTGTGTGCTCGTGGCTCATCCGATAGGGAGTTCATGTCCTTCTACATGGTGGATTTCACGGCCGTAGGGTGCAGATCAACACAACTCAGCCCCCAAACATGCCCAGGACGACTTCTCAAATAACTTGATCCGTCAATGTAGAATTCTGGCTTTTTTTTTTAAGGCAGAGTCCTCTCCGCACAATGCAAATAGAACCCTCCAAAACTAGATATACCTCTAAATGTAGAGGTCTGATAAAAAGAAAGAAGAGACTAAAAATATCTCTAATATTAGAGATAAAACCCAAAATGGGGAGATTTTTTTTTTATATATATATTTTCAATACCTGCAGCAAGTTTTTCCTAGTGCTGGGTGCACCAATGCAAAAAAAAATTATGTTCCAAATGCCTAGAAATGAACAGAGGTTTTGAGGTGGGAGGGGTTGGGAAGCTACAGGAGGTAACATTGGCTCTCCTTTTGTTGCATTTCTTCTCCATGAATTCTCCTTCTTCTACAACCTTCTCCAACCTTGTCAAGAGCTTCAATTCGCTCTGGTACCAAATGTAATTTCACAAACAGGGATGAAAGCTTGTATATTTTATTAATGTGAAATTTATTAACCATTACAATGGAGTGTTCAGTAATATTTATACATATTAGACATAGCAATGTCCAAGACAAACAAATATATTGCACAGCAGTGTAAAACCATACTCACAACGCTTCCAATAATACATCCGAGAAGCATATAAATTATAATAATTGTAACAATTATCCTGTGAAACAAAAGAGAAAATATGGTTTAAAACCATATAACAACATACAATTATAGTATGGTTAATAATATAACCATATAATAATATTATTTAATTACTAAAATTAATTAAATAATTAATCATATAATGCATAATTAATTTATCGTAATAAAAATGATGTAGGTGAGGGCTATTGATGAAAGAAGAAGATTACCCCAAAAGTAAGCGAGGACTAAGCCCCGCATAAGGTAATCAAATCGTAAACAAAGATGGTTAAAAGATAAGAGGGGGCAATAAAGCCCACGGTTGGTTAGGATCATACCAAGTAGATCATACCTTGAAAAAGGTGATGAACATAAGACCCTAAAGACATTACATGATTGATTGTTCTACAGTGAAAAGTAGTCACATGATCACCAAATGTCTAAGTTCCAAGAAGTCCCTTGAGGCAATAGGAAATGGGAGTGGGAATGGTAAAAAGGGTGAAAGGTAGGTAATTTTTATATGGTATAGGTAGCATGTGCTTCGGGCAAGAGAACCTAGGTCACAATGGGCAAGTCCATGACAAAAGGTTGTTGTTTTGACTTGTAGTTGAAATAGACTGATCGATGCAGGAAGTCTATATGGGATGAATAAAATTGAACTCCTTGAGGTCTTCATGAAGCTGATCAATGCGGGAAGCTTTGGTTGCTCTCATTTTTTTAAAGAGATTTACATAGCTTTCCTTCGAGGGAGTAGTCTATTTATAGCAATAGTTGTCGAGAGGAAGATGTCCTTTTGAGGGAGTCATCTTTTTAGTAGAAGTTTGACTCAAGGATTTTGGTCCCATGTGAGGTCTTTGAAGTCATGGACAAGACCAAGGTGGAGAATAAGAATCTTGTTCAAAAGGCAAGGTGAAATGACCATGGGATCTCATCTAAAGGTAGACGAAAAGTATCCATGAGAATCATGTTATGTGCAAAGTGTTGTGGTACACATATTCAAGAGAAGATAACAAGTGACGGTACTCACATGATTCTTTTTAATCGTTAATGAGGTATATGAAGTGAATAGCGCTCAAGGGACAAGCATGGAAAGAGACAAAAGATGAGGTCGGAAAACAAGTCAACAATAGAATGGTTGAAGATGTAAGGCATTAAGGGGCTCAGGTTTGGGTTTACCGTCAAGTGAAGATAAATGATAAGCACCTAATCCATAAGTATGAGTCACGATGTATGGTCCAAGCCAATTAGGAGAAAATTTTCCCGTTTAATTTTTTTCTACTTTGGTTATGTGTTGATGGACTTTTGATGAATGAATTTGAGGTCAAGATCAGCTAAAAGCATACGCCATCGTGCAACATGCTGATTTTGATAAGGTTTGGCATACATGAAATGTAAGGGATCTGTGTTGGTCACAACATAGGTTTTGTGGTTGAGTAGGTAATGAAGGAGTTTGGTGGCAATGAACACTAAGGCTAAGAAAAGTTTTTCAAGGTGGGTGTATTAGGTTTCATAGTTCAAAAGAGTATGACTTATGTAATAAACCTGCTTTCTCCCTATGTTGTTTATCACGATGAATGAGCATGGCTCCAAAGGAGTGATCGGTAGCGGATATGTATAGGTAAAAAGGTTGATCATCTTTAGGTGGAATGAGCATGGGTGGTTGGAGAAGGTATTGTTTTAGGGCCTCAAAAGCTTTGTGACAGTCATCATCCCATTTAAAGGAGACATTCTTCTTGAGCAGATGATTAAATGGTTGACACTAATCAGATAATTATGAAATGAAATGGAAAATAGACTGCAACTTACCTTGCAAAGGCTATGGAGTTTCTTAAGGTTAGTAGGCAGATGCATTTTGAGAATGGCCTTGACTTTATCAGGGTCAACCTCTATACCACGGAGGGAAACGATAAATCCAAGGAGATTTCCTAAGAGAACTACGAAGACGCACTTCTTAGGTTGAAGGCGGATGAAATATTTAATGAGATGGTCAAAGATGGTTTTGAGGATAGTTAGGTTCTCAAAGCAGCATTTAGATTTTTCCAAGAGATCATCCACGTAATCTTCCAATATACGATGCATGATGTCATGGAAGATGTAAGTCATAGCCCGTTGATATGTGGCACTAGTGTTTTTAAGGCTGAAAGGCATGACTCGATAGTAGAAGGTCCCCCAAGGGGTGATGAACAAGGTTTTTGTTGATCCTCTAGGGAAAGTAGGATTTGGTTATAACTCGAGAATCCATCCATGAGTGATAACATCTCATGACCAGCGGTAAGGTCAACCAATTGATCAATACCAGGTAAGGGAAAGTCATCTTTTGGGCAAGCTAGGTTGAGGTCATGAAGTCTGTGTAAATGTGGAGTCCCCTGTTGCTTTAGTGATAGGGAAAATTTTAGAAATCTAACAAGGATAATCAATGGGTAAGATAAAGGAAACGGAAAGAATGCACTGAAGTTCTTCTTTAACGAGAAGAGCAATGTGAGGGTGCATTTTCCTCAGCTTTTGTTTGATGGGTTTGGCATCGGGAACGGTTATGATATTATGGACCACTATGGTGGGGTCAATACCGGGCATGTCTGCGTAAGACCAAGTGAAAGTGTGGTTATGATCTCTGAGAAAATAAGTGATGGCTTCCTGTTCAAGCAACATCTAAATATTTTCCGATCTTTAGGATGTGCAGGTCATCCTAAGTATGAATGTTGATCTTGATAGTCGATTCATTCAACATGGTTTGTGTCTCAGAAGGTAACGACCGATGAATATATGAGTCTTCTGCACCAAGGTAGGTGAGTATAGATTCATCATCCTGACATTGAATGATGTTAATTGAAGGTGTATCGTCATCGATCATTTCGGGATACAGGAAGGGAAGAGTGGAAGGGGCCTCGCCCTCATGTTGATAAGTCAAAGTCCCCAAGGAAATGATGTTTATGAAAAAGAAAAGTTAGGAGGGATAGATTCGGGGATCCATAGACCTCGTCGGTGAGGGTGGTGATGAAGGTGGAGCAGTGAAGAAGATGGGGAAGAGCTAGTGTCCTTAATGAGTTCAATGCGGTCTTGTTTGGTAGGTGGTTCAAGAAAACCAATACCACTATGATCATTATGTTTGTGGGTGGTACATGGAATGATGGTATGGAAACCCTGCTCATAAAATCCAAAACCAAAACCCATCCATACACATCAATGCAAAAAGTTGTGTGTGAAATGGTGATTGGTAAGTGATTGGAAATCGGCGAGAAAATGGGCAAGTTTGTGACGGTGGTTCGGGTGTGTAAGTGGTAGTATCAAGTCCCTATAGGTGAGACTAGCACACGAGTTGAGGAGGACCATAAAGGAGGTGTTCTCCTATGCGGTGATCATAGCGAGGTTTTTGGTGAAGAATTCCATACTCTTGTGGAGTAAGGAATGTGTTAACACTATATAGGTGGTACTTCCCCAAAGTCGAGGCATTAAAAACAGCTTCCAAGGGATTAGTGGTTGGTGTGTAGGTAGTCGATATGGATAATGTGTCAGAGGTTGATGCAGAGGTGGATTTAATGGATTAGGAATTTGATGGGTCAGCTGAGGAGGTTATGGCGAGTGGTTGGAATGGAGGAGGTATGTGCGGTAGAACCAAGCGGAACTGACTTGGTAAGTGGAGGTGTAGGTGAAGAAGTAGTGGTTGTGGAGGTAGACGGATTAATAGGTATGAGCACATCATTGGGTTGGTAAAGCATGTTACATGTTTTGAAAGGTGAGGGGTCAGCTGGAATGGTATAAGTGTGTCCTTTGTGTTCAAACTTTACACAATGATGCAAAGTGGAAGGAACGCAACCCATGACACAAATCCAAGGTCTGCCAAGCAACAAGTTATATTGAAATTCCCCCTCCAAAACATAAAATAATTTTGGAATAGTGTGGGGCCCACGCGAACATGGAGGATGATGGTGCCTAGTGTAGAAGTGATAGCGTCATTGAATGAATGTAACATGACCAAATTTTTATGCATGAAATTGTCGTGTATGTGCATTTGATCAAATGCATGGGATGAGATGATATTAATCTATCACCCCCATCAATCATCACAAAATTTACCTATATGTCATCGATGTGGATAGAGATGAAGAGGGTCTGGGTTCGTGTCATCGTTTTGGTGTGGCAAAATCTCTTCCTCGAGAAGCTAAGGGAGGCCACTTGGTGAATAGGGTGGGGCTAAGATGAAGGTGGTAATTTGGTGAGAGAGGCTATATGATGGGGTGTGATAATGGAGGCTAGGTGTAGGGTCATTGGGTAAAACCTCAATAGATTGAAGAACCTCTATGAGAGCTTGATGATGGGATTCTAAGGTTTGGATGAGGTCATATAAAGACATTTTGATGGGAGATTGGTGAAATTGTTTAAGCATGGTGTGATGTGTGATGCCATTAGAAATGGGGTATGTAGGGCTATGGATAGTGATTTTAGGTATGGGTGCAGATGGTATGTTGGGTATAGGATTAATTGGTGGGTCAGTTGCCTTTTCTTTACCCTTATCCTTATGAGCACATGTAGTGATGTGTCTCATGTTTATTTGAGGGGATTTGTGAAATGGAGAAGGTGTAGGGTGAGTGTATAACGACATGATGGGAAAAAACCTATCGGAAGAGGAAAACCTTGTGAGGTGAGTTGGGAACAATGACATTTGGGTAGGAGCATGACAAGTTCTCGATGTGAACCATGTTAAAATTAAAACTTAGGGGTGGCTCTAAGAGCTATGAGGGTGGAGTTTGTGGTTGTTGAGTGGGCAGTGTGGGAATGGGTGTTGGTGAAGCAAGATCCTCGTCGAGAAGGTCATCATCATCAAATATTTCTTCTAGAGGACACAACCTGGATAAGGAAAATTTTCAAGGCCTTACAGTTCTCCATGTCATTTCTGGCACATGATGGTATGTGCAAATTTTAGTATCATCAAACCCTTTTGGCTTGGGTTTGAGGGGGTCGTAAGGTCTAAGTGGCGGTAATGTGATGATAGAAGTCTCAAGGAGGTTGGTTAAAATTTTGGCATAGGACCCTGCTAGTGGATCGCAATGGGAAGTGAACATGGGTTTGGGTGTAGGTGTGGTTGATTGTTGAGGAATGGCCTTTGGAAGAGGAGGAGTGGGTTGAGCTATGGGTTTGGGTGTTGGCATGGTTTTGGGTGTCGGTTGTGCTTGTTTAGGTAGGGGTATAGTAGATGGACGGGTAGGAGGGTGTGTGGCTATTTTGACTACCATATTGTGCGGTAGTGGAGTTTTTTTTTGGGTTGCACCCTCTTGGGTAAAGGTGATGTGGGTGTAGGGGTCTAGAAGGAAAGGCAGATGGGGGAAGAGGGTAGAGGGAAAGGTAGATGGGGGAAGAGGGAGAGTTACCCATGGGGATAATGGGGGTGCCGTGAAGGTAGATGACGCGAGTTGTGCTTGGGGTGTGGGAGACAGCGAATGAAGTGTAGTGGGTAGTGAAGCAATAGCTAAGGGTATTAGCAGTATGGGTGGTAAAGATGTTGCAGGTGTGGGTGTAAGTCATGTTGGGCATCTGGGTAGGTTAGAGGTTTGTGAGGAAGGAATGGGTTGTTGTGTTTTGGTTTATTGATGGGTGGAGGTTTCTTGACCATGTGGGGAAGTTGAGATCCTAAGACGGATGGGACAGGTGTAGGTGTGATTGGCGTAGCCGGGTATGAGTTCTATGGGTTTGGTGCTTTTTCTTGGGTGTCAGAGTAGGTGTGGTATTGACTTTGGAGGATGTAGCTAAATCCAGTTTGATAGGTGGATGAGTAAGGCTGGTAGTCGGGGTGACCCCTAAAGTGGTAATAGGTTTAGTCGAGGATGATGTCATAGGTGTGGGTTTGGGTTTAGATATAGATTGGGCTATGGGTAAGGATGTGGTTTGAGCTATGATAGGTGTCATGGAAGGAGTTATGATAGAGGTGGTTGTGTTTGGTTCCATTGGTCAAAATATTTTTGGGTAGATAGTGGAGGTATCTGCAAGTGACCTCTTCATTTGCATTGAGACAGGAAGAAAAAGGTGTCCCCATAGTAAGGCTCTACCCACATAATCTAAGTGATTAGCCAAATGTGAGAATGGCACGTCTGTAGGTTGAGTTGATGAGGACCTAATGGAAATTCCCATAAAATGTGTCTTAGAGATGGGAAATTGGCTAGCTTCAGCTTCCGTGGGTAAGAGAGCCGAAAGTAGATCTATAGGATTTTGGGTAGCAGATGGAGAATGCTCACCAAGAGGCAAAGGTATCTCAACTCGGTCTATGGTAGGTATAGAAGATGATGGAATCTCCTCTGCAAGTGGAGGAGCAGATAGGTGCTGTTCTATGGGTGGAGGAAGCACTATGTGTAAAAGTTTTCTAAGTGGAGAAGCCAAAGGGAAATGGTCTCGATGTTAGAGACTCCCCATAGGTGATGAAGGAGATGAAAGGTGTTCCTTTGCATGTAGAGGAGTAAGTTTGGTGGGTTCCAATGCGAAGGATGATTTATAGCTAATATTTCCTCTATGGAAGGAATGTGAGGTAATTGGGAGGTGACGGGTATGTCATTAAAGATAGCGTGGACCTCGTGGGTATGGGTATCATGAGTTGAGGTCTCACTAGTTTGATCAAATGAAGGGGCATGGTTGGGAAATGGTTTCTTGAAGATGTGTAGGTTTTGGTTGGCGCAGTGCATTAGGATTATCCATGGTTAACTCACCTTTCTCTAGCATTTCTTTGACAATGTTTTTGAAAGTGATACGATTACCGTCACTATGACCCTTTACTCGATGATAGTTACAAAACTCGTGGTCTTTATACCATGCAGGCATGGAGTGAGCGGAGGTCAAAACCAGTGTGTGGTTTTATGGGTGGAAGAGTGATGGTTCTAGCTTTGATAATATTTTCTAAGACAGAAGAGTAAGGTTCCCCAATTGGTGTGTATTTTTCGTTGCTCTTTTCTGAATTGAAAAGTTTAGACGGGTGAGAGATTAGATGAGGGGGTAGCCTAATTTGATGGATGAGCTGGGCCGGCCTTGAGTACCAATGCATTAGCGGGGCCCTTAGCCTTTGAATAATTGGTTTGTGATTTGGAAGAAGAAGAGGTATCATTCAACTTGAATGTTGAATTCTTATTGCGTAACTAGATTTTCTTCTCTTCGATGGCCGAATATCTAACTTTCATGCCATAGTGAATGCTTCATCGAATGTTTGGAAGGTTTGGACCTGCAAGGTTGGTGAGATATGTCTAGCATAAGCTCGTGTGAAGAGATTGATGAGTTCTATTTATGGAAATTGGAAGGTGAGTTGGTTGATCAAGCTACGCTAACAAGTGAAAAAATATGCAATAGATTCATCCTCATCTTGTGACGTGGAGTATAGGTCAGTCATGGTAACCTTCTTGACGATATTGATAGAGAAATGATCCAAGAAGGCTTGGGCTACCTAATTGAATGAGAATATGGAGTGTCTAGGTAACCCACTATACCAATCTAATGTAGGTCCAAATCAGAGACATGGGAAAAGTTCTCAAGAGCAAGGCATCATTGTGAGTAATCAGATAACACTCATGTTTGAATGACCACAAATGTTGTTGTGGGTCTTCTTTGCTATTGAAATGATTGAATTTAGGAATTTCCTAATGCACGGGATATGGGCGGATAGGAATGGATGGGTGGATGGGCTCGTTGCAAATCTCATCGTAGGTGAGAGTGTTACGGGAGCCAAAAACCGATGCCTCTAATGTCTGCATCTTATCCAACATCAATTTGATTAGGTCATTGGTAGGTTGCGATGATTGGGTGCCTCTGTAGCGTGAGAGGGTTGGTTTTGGGCATATAATGGGGTGACACTCCAGTGTATGGTGCTGCCATGTAGGTTGATTGGGCGAAGGTAGTGAAACAGGGGGTACATAGCCCGAGTGAATAATGGAGGAACGGGGAGGCTACCGATAGTATGTATATGGAGGTGGAAGGGTAGTGGTAACCCTAGCAAAAATGGGAGTTCATGATTGTGGAATGGAAAGGACCACGTTCTAAAATGGGTAGGGGTCACCGACATGGGAGGAGGTGGTACTATAACTATGGGTATGTGTGAAACATTAGGGATTGATGAGGTTGCATTTTGGGTAGTTGTTGAGGGTATGGTGGATGTGGCGGGTGCCACAGAGGGTGTGACGTGGTAGTCATAGCGGGTATAGGACCTAGGCCGTGGAACAATGGGGTAAGGTAGATGCGGGAAACACAGAGCTAGATGGGGCTGATGCAAGAGTGGGAGCGAGAGTTGAGGGGATAGATACGGGCATGTTGTATATCAACTGACTTGAGGCATCTCGAGTGGACGAGTGGGAAAGGTAAAACTATAAGGTGGCAGGGTTTTGGTCAAGGAGTCGTGCGAACTCCTCATCTCCGATAGCGATAGTGATAGGTTGGATGGGATCCATGACTGGTGATAAAATAGAAGGTGGTGAAGGAATAGGTGGGATTGGTTGAGAACTAGCATGAAATACAAGTGTGCTTGCATTTTTCGGGTCAGCACCATGTGAACTAGTACTGATCAAGTAGGGTTACTTCTGTAAATGATATAGAAAACATCAGAACAAATGAATTTGGTGGCAAAAAGTGGATTAGTTACCAAATGGTGGTTGGAAAGTGAAGCAGGATAACCGGTGCGATTAAGGAAAACTAACACTAGTCGGGGTAACCACTATCGGTCACCGTAGAAAATGGTCAATGAGTGAAAAAACTAGGTAGAAGATCAAATCGATAGGTATGCCAAATTTGATGGTGTTTTACAATGTCAATGGGAATGATAGGTGTGAGGTGTGAAAAGTGGAAGAAAATGAATAAAATGTCCTTTTGGGAAGGTTAAAAAAGGACTGGAACCGACATTGGTTGGGTATGACCGACAATGGTTAGAGGGTAACCAACGATGGTTACTATGAAATTGAAACAGTTGATGAAAGAAAAGTGGTTGTGAATTAAAATCTGATGTAGAATCAGACCCATAATTATGATAATGATGATGATATGGCCCAAGCACACTCAGGTGAAGCTAGAATACACCATTGTGATGAAGAGCGCGCAAGGATGAACATGAAAAATGAAGAACGTGATCTCACCTCAAAACGTAAGCCAAGCAGAAACACTAAGAAAAATACGATCCTAGGAGTGCCTTTTCTATTATGTTTGTTTAGCTTATGGTATTTAAGGACTGACACATGAATTGTGAAATAGATTTTTGGTGAGGATGGCTTCCTACGAAGAAGGAGATCTAAAAGGTGAGGTTTTAGGTATGTTATGGTGGGGGCGGGCCTCGCTCTGAAGTATGACTCGACAAAGTAGTGAGCTGGGTGCCCACTATGTCGTGATCATGTAATCACCCATGGCTTATTCTAGGTAAGATGTTGTTTAAGAATGTGTGTATTTTCAATTTTTGTGAGGTTTGGTAAGACTCGAGAGAGAGAGAAAGAAAGTGCTTTCTACGGTTCGTTTGTCAACCATCAACTAGTCATGACTTCCAGTGTATAGGTTTCCCGTAATTAATGTGAGCTAATGCGATAAATCAGAATGGAATGCACTTATTTTTAAGCCCAAATCGAAGTGTGAAGTTGGATGACACAAAAAGATGAAGAGGAAGAGGGATGCTCTTTCACTACAATGTAGAAAATGTAAAGAAATGGTTCTTTTTAATTACACCAAAAGAAAGGTTTCCTTTAGAGCAAATAGAAAGAAAAGGTGGGTTACCAAGGAAGAAAATTAATGTGTATGCTTTTCAGAAGGGAAACAAACACAAAAATTTTCCTAGGAATGAATGAAATGCAAGGAACCCTAGATGGGTCCCACCAGGCATGCCAAAATGTTTCACCTGATTCTAGATCGTTTCTTTGAAGTATTGACGAAACAGATAGGGTAACAGGTGTAGGAGGAATACTTGTTTTAATGTTGGTTGATGGGTTATTGCATGCGTATGACTTCTAAATCCACAAAGCTGATTGTGAGAGCTTCCTTTTGGCTAGGAGGAACTACCTGTAATGCAAAGCAAGGCTAGAAAGAGTTAAAAAATATTTGCCAGTGAACTACCTAGCATGTGCTAGATCCGGGAAGTGTGATACCACATTAAATTGTTTAAAATAGTGGAATAACACAATACTAACAAGCTAGGTTAGAATAGGATCCACAGGTCAAGTAGTTGGTTTTGGTTCTCTTGAGTTTGATAGAGGTCTCGGGGCAGATCACAGGTGAATGAGGGTGAAAGGGAATTAGGTGGATAGGTCACTATTCTAGGTTGTATGGGAAAATATAGTAACCAATGTCGGTTAAGGGTGATCGATGGCGATTGGGTGTAACCAATGCCGCATTCTATGGAAAATGGGAATGCCACGAATGGGATTTAGGTCTCCTTTGTGATTGTAAAAAGGATTTTGGTTGGTCAGGATGAGGTATTGGGTGATTTGGGTAGGATTTGGTGAGTTTTTAATGGGTATATGGAGGGGTGAGTGTTGGAGGAGGTCAATGGGTGGCTAGGTAAACAAAAGATGATAATGTAATGATGAAATGGAATGAACTAGAGAAGTATAATGTTTACTTACTTGGATTCTAGTCCTGGATGTCTGTAAGTGAGGGATGGAGGTGCTGATGAGAGGTTTGAAGGCTGCAGGTGATCACCAATCGAAGGAAATATTTTGTATGGCTCGCATGTACAATCCTCTTTGTTTGGTTAGATTAGATCATTGTTGGGATGGTTGTGCGGAAAAGATGCTTGATCATGCGTGTTCTTGCTGAAATTCACTCTCGAAGATGTGATATCTCTCGGAATGTGCTAATGTTCACCAAATTTTCCAAATCCTTTTCCAACCTTCTCACCTTGAGAATGAGGTTTTTTGGGGTTAAAATGGTAAATGACTATGGTTATGTCTTAAGCCCGGTGACGGTTAGGTGTAAGCGGCATCGGTCAAGGCAGGATTTCCTAGGTTTACTAAACTAGGGAGATCCTCTTGATTTCCTTGAGATCTTGTGCCGTTAACCCATGGATTAGACTGGGAGATTCTTGTAAGCATGTGGGAATGTGGTTAGAGAGAATGTAGGCATTGATTTTTAGGGTTTAGGTAAGTCTTAGTTAGTTATGGCAACTTACTAAGAATAGGTCTTAGGGTGAGTTGGCTTGATGAGGTGTCTAAGTGAGGTGTATGTGTGGATATTATTTAAATTAAGATATTTAAATAATAAATATGGTGAGGATAATGAATTAATTAAATTAAATTAATTAAATTAATATTAGTAGGGTGAAGAGGACCACAACTAGGTGAATGTGATGAAGGGTGCTTATTTGTCGAGGACCAAAGGTGAGTGTGACCTAATTTTAGAGTCTAGAGCGACTACTACTACACTTAATGCCTAATATAAGCAAGCTACAATATTATGCAGGCATCAAAAAATTTAAATCGATGGGAGTAATAAGGACACAATGCACCCACTTTGAGTGCTCCCATCCATTTGTGAACGATTTCTTGACTTAAATCTAGATTGAGAAATTATATCGAAGTATATAGCAAAGTTACATGTGCGTATGAAAATCTTTCTTTAAGATCTTATCAATAATCACACGCACCCTTTTAGTACTCTGTTGGTACCATGTATCACATTCTTTCACGTACATTAATTCCTCTTTCACATACTACCAAGCATATAGAAAGGGTGATTTTCTTCCACGTACTAATGGGTATATCGAAGGGCGTGTATATAGAAAAGGTTTGGTATATCGATCGATGGTACAAAGATTGTGAGACCATATACCCGAAGTGATAAGAGTCTTACCTTTGTCGAGTTGACTCTAAAAAAATGGGCACCAATGTCCCCAAGTTCTTTCTTCTAGATTCACAACTTCTCAGAGGAAATAAATATGCAGCATGGAAGACAAAAATCAAGACACAACTTGAGTTTGAAAAGATTTCAACTGTTGTGAATGGTATCGTAACCAAATCAACAACCTGATATAACACAATAGAGAACTTTTGATAGATTCGATCGGAAGGCCAAGCTAATAATCTTGTTTGTAGTGTCTGACATCGTGCAACCCCACATTCATGATGCCAAATCAACCAAAGAAGCGTGGGATAATTTGATGACATTTTATGAGGCCAAGAACAAGAATGTAATACTAAATTTTTAGATTCATTTACACACCTTTGAAGTTCAAAAAAAAGAGAAAATATAGTCTTTCTTAAGAAGAGTTATAGAAGAGGAGTTCAATGATGAAGATCTTGTTCCCATTTTTATGAGAGAACTCCCTCCTTCATACCATATTTTTGTAACAACATTCAACTTGTTAGATCGACGGTGAGTTTTGACAAGTTGGTAAACCTCTACTGCAACAAGAAGAAGCAATGTACAATAAAGATAATGAAGAGTAGCAAGCACTTTCTTCTCATATGAAATGGAAAGGAAAAGGAAAACGAAAACCTCATTTCTATCAAAATTCCCAAAATTAGAATCAGCATCAAGGGGAAAAACAAAAAAAAAAAGAAATATCCTATCTACAAATGAAGACACGAATTGAAAGATAGTTGGTAAAATACTTATAAGAAAGGTTCAACAAGCAACTCTAGACCTCAACACCAAAAATATCATAAGGGACATTCTAACTACAATCAAGGGGAAGAAAAAGGGGAAGTGGAAAGGAAAACCCCATCAAAGAAGGAAACATTTGAGCAAGAAGACCATTCAGATATCAAGACTACTTGTACACTGCTCGATAAAGTGAACCCTCCATGTCATCTAGTCATGTATGGTATGTTGATTCGGGAGCCACTTGACAGATGACTAGCTACTGAGACTAGTTTAATTCAATGAGGACATGCCTTTGAAAAACCATGTTTCGTTTGATGATGATTCTTCATACAAATTTCAGGGGATTGGGAACATTTCTCTACCCCTTGGTTCACGCAACTGTAGATTGTCAGATGTACTATATTTCCCTAGGTTGACTAAGTTTTTTTGTCATCCAATAGCTCCTAGATCATAACTTGAAAATTTACTTTGATAGTCATTCGACAAGAAAATGTGTTTAATTTGAGACAAATCACAAGGCTCAAAAATAGTTGTAAAAGCCTCAATGTGGGTCACATGTTCCAACTTGATTTTGTCCATGAAGATGATTAGGAACTTATGGTTAAGAACTATACCTCCTGGATAGTTGTGGCATCAAAGACTTGGTCATATTAGTTTCAATTATCTCGAAACACTTCACCCGGTATGACATGGTAAAAGGATCTCCATCTCTACAAAAGGATACATATAAGTGTCCTCAGTAGCTGCAAAAAAACATAGACTTTCATTCCGAGAAAAGTACTTATCGATTTCATGGTAAGATTGATCTGGTTCAAACCGATCTTCACGGTTTGATGCAACTGAGTCATTTTGGATTTTAGTACTCTATGCTTTGTGTTGATGATTATTCAAGAAAAATGTGGATATATTTTCTTTGTAAGAAAAGTGAAGATTTTGAAATGTTCAAGAAGTTAAAAGTGGCTATTGAGAATGATACTAGTCATCACATCAGAACTCTCTGCTTAGATCGAGGGGGAATTCACCAATAACAAGTTCATAGCCTACCTACAAGCTCACAGGATTCATTAAAAAATGCCTCCTCCACACACAATGCAACAAAATGGTGTTGTTAAGAGAAGAAATCATACTATCATGGAAATGGTGCATTGTATGATTGATGATTTTAGATATCCGAGGACATTCTCGGGAATAAGAAACAAAGAAAACAATGTATTTGTTAAATAGAGTGTGCATAGTTTCTCTTGACGAAGTAACGCCACAAGAAGCATGGTAAAAAGGAAGCCAATTGTTGCACACCTCAGATTATTTGGAGTACAAAGAAAGTATACACATACCCAAGAAGAATGGAAAGCAATTGGATATGAAGTCAAAGAAACTCATCTTCATTGGGTATAATGAAGAAACTCTTGGGTATAGATTGATGGATCTCGAAGACCAAGAAATTATACACCAAAAGAGAGGTTGAGGTTTTTTTAGAAGGAAGGAGAGACTCCTCCTCCCAGACTCACATGATGTAGATTTTCACCGTTGTAAAGCCAAAAGCTAATGTTCCCATATATGATGTAAGTGATGATGGGGATGATGGTGATGATTTGATAGAACCACAACCCACGGGAGTAGTTTAGCATATGCCCAAGTGGTATACAAGAATGCTACGAGATGAAAGATTGGATGTTCCATTGGATCCATCTACCACTAGAAAAAGGAATCACAGTAAATCATGAGAAGAAGAAAAATTTTCTTTGATGAGTTGATTTATTGAATTTGATGAGCCCTCTACGTCTTCTAGGAATCCCTACGATCAAAAGCTTGGAAAAATGTTATGGATTCGAGTATAACTAAGTGATGAACAAAAACATTTGGAAGCTTATCAATCTTCCACCATGGAAGAAACCCATTAGATACGAGATGGATATTCAAAACAAAGTACAAAATATATGGGACCATAGACAAGTACAAAGAAATATTGGTAGAAAGGGTACGAGAAAAGAGGGCATAGACTATGAGGAGATATTTTATCCCATAACTAAGATCAAAACAATCAAGATGATATTTTCTCTAGCTACAAGTTTGGTTGGAAATTCCATCAAATGGAAGTTAAAAGTGCCTTTCTAAATAGAGATCTACAAGAAGAAGTCTACATGACTCAACCTAAGGGATATGTTTTACTGGTCAAGAAGAAAAGGTATGCGGACTCGGGGAAATCTCTATATGGCCTTAAACAGGAACCCGGGCATGGTACATCAAAATTGATGATCATCTCTTATAACATGGATTTGTTATAAATCCATACGATCCCAAGCTCTACCTTAAAAATCAAGGGGGGATTATTGTGATTGTTTTTGTCTATGTCGATGATCTAGCCATCACTAATGATTCAG
Source organism: Taxus wallichiana var. yunnanensis (assembly GCA_018340775.1). Lineage (NCBI taxonomy): Eukaryota > Viridiplantae > Streptophyta > Pinopsida > Cupressales > Taxaceae > Taxus > Taxus wallichiana. The sequence goes on from CM031240.1 coordinate 1,067,231,557, forward strand.
TGAAGGTGATAGATGCATCGAAGAAAGATCTTAACCGATTGTTTGACATGAAAAATATCAGGCTGATGCACTACTGTATTGGATTGGAAGTATGACAAAAGGAGAATCACATATTTCTTTCTCAGTTGAATTATAAAAATAAAACATTTGAGAAATTCAGGATGATGTATTGCACACCTATTGCTACACCTATGGCTAATAGATTGTCATTATCTCATTCAGATTCATCTCCTGTGATAAATGCAACTCTCTATCATCAGTTGATTGGGAGTCTCATTTACCTGACCTACACTAGAAAAAATATCATCTTTACAATGAGTTATCTTTTGAGGTTCATGCAGGAACCCAAAGTTTGTCATTAGAAAGCAGCAAGGTGAATCTTGAGATATCTCAAGGGAATAATGGATCTTGGTCAATAATATAAGAAGAATGATAATTTCTTCTTGTCTAGATATTCGGATTCAGATCATGCAAGAAAAATTGATGACGTAGAAAATACATTTCAAGGTTTGTGTTCTTTATGGGATCTAGACCAATATCATGGGGAAGAAAAAAACAACAATTTGTTTCTCGCTCTTCCATAGAAACCAAGAATCATGCTGTAGGTGAAGATGTATATGAAGCGATATGGCTACGTTGCATACTGGAAAGACTTGGAATACCACAGGACAAACCTACCACCATGTATGTAGACACTGAAGATGTTCTCAAACTTGTTTGCAATCTAGTTTTCATGAAAGAAAAAAGCACATTGAGGTACATGTACATTTCATATGCAAGCATGTCTTAAAACACAATATATAACTTCAGTTTTTCCCAATAGATGAACAATGAGCAGATATCTTCACAAAGTCACTTGCACGTGACAAGTTTGAGTTGTTCAGAGAGTTCCTCTCCTCATCTCTTGAAACAATGCAAAATTAAGGGGGGAATGTTAGGGTAAACTTATTTTACTATAGTAATTTATGCATTGTATTATTACCTTTGGTAATTAGTTGATTATTGTTATATGGTTTTATAAACCATATTTTCATATTATTCTCATATGAGTTTATTATTGTTATATAGTTATAACAATATTTTGTGTGATATTATTTCATATATGATTTTTGGTTGCACTTGTGAAACTTCTCTTTTGTTTGTAAACCGGTTGTCAATATCTATAAATATTGCAGCCTACACTATTGTAAATGATTTTTGATTGAACATTAATAAAAGTATCAGGATTCTACCCTTGTTCGATACTTTTAATGTCATAGTTCATTCATAAATTTGACTTTATGTGAAAGTTTTATGTTTTATTTTGTAGTAGATAGTCAGAATGGGATGGAAAATATTGTGTCTATGAGGTCATTATTTTGAATGGTAAATTATTATGCCAAGAGGTATTCTACAATGATAGACAAGGTAATAGCATTGTGTTGTTCAATTTTATTCTTAAGATTAAGTTTGACATTCATTTGACCATCATGTGATAGTTCATTCATAAATTTGATTGTATGTGAATGTTTTATGTTTTATTTTGTAGTATATAGTTATAATTCGGATGGACAATATTGTGTCTATGTGGTCATTATTTTGAATGGTAAATTACTATGACGAGAGGTATTCTACAATGAAAGACAAGGATGTAATGGAGTTTGTTGTTCAATTTTATTCTTAAGATTAATTTTGACATTCATTTGACCATCATGTGATAGTTCATTTATAAATTTGATTATATGTGAAGCGTTTTATGTTTTATTTTGTAGTAGATTTTTGTAATTGGGATGGACAATATCGTGTTTATGTGGTCATTATTTTGAATAGTAAATTATTATGCCGAGACGTATTCTACAATGATAGACAAGGTTGTAATGGAGTGTGTTGTTAAATTTTATTCAAGATTAAATTTGGCGTTCATTTGTGATCATGTGCTAGTTCATTCATAAATTTCAACTTGTATGTGAACATTTTATGTTTTATTTTGTAGTTGATAGTTGTAATTGGGATGGACAATATCGTGTCTATGTGGTCATTATTTTGAATGGTAAATTATTATGTCGAGAGGTATTCTACATTGATGACAAAGGTGTAATGGAGTGTGTTGTTCAATTTTATTGTTAAGATAAAATTGTAAGTTCAATTGATTTGTCATGTGATAGTTCATTCATAAATTTCACTATATGTGAACATTTTATATTTTATTTTTAGTAGATAGGTGTAATTGGGATGGACAATATCGTGTCTATGTGGTCATTATTTTGAATGATAAATTACTATGTCAAGAGGTATTCTACAATGACAGACATGGTTGTAATAGAATGTGTTTTTCAATTTTATTCTTAAGATGAAATTTTACGTTCATTTGACCATCATTTGATAGTTCATTCATAAATTTCACTTTGTGAATGTTTTATGTTTTATTTTTTAGTAGATAGTTGTAATTGGGATGGACAATATCGTGTCTATGTGGTCATTATTTTGAATGGTAAATTACTATGTCGAGATGTATTACTCAATTACAGACAAAGATGTAATGGAGTGTGTTGTTTAATTTTATTCTTAAGATAAAATTTAACGTTCATTTGACTGTCATGTGATAGTTCATTCATAAATTTGACTGTATGTGAATGTTTTATGTTTTATTTTATAGTAGATAGTTTTATTTGGGATGGAAATATCGTGTCTATGTGGTCATTATTTTGAATGGTAAATTATTATGCCGAGCGGTATTCTACAATGTGATGACATAAGTTGTAATGGAGTGTGTTGTTTAAATTGTTTAAACATAAAATTTGACGCGTTCTTTGACTGTCATGTGATAGTTCATTCATAAATTTTATTTCTATTACACTTTCACTTAAATAATTTTTTTCTATTTTTTTGGAGAAGTCTATCAAAAAATAGTAATATCTTAGTCATGTAGTAATGTTCGGTTTTTTTTTTTAATAGATAGTTTTGAGACCAACACAATTTCATAGCTAGCTAAATGATTCCATTTTCCACAAATTATTGAGAAATTGATAGAAAAAGTAATGAAGTTGTTTATTAATAAGATATGTAAAAAACATACTTAAGAACCTTGAAATCGGTATCTATTAATGTACTTAATATAGATACATTTATTATACTATATTTATTTTTAGTTGTTATATTTTTGTAAATTTATACTACGTTGGAATAGCTAGATAGGTGCCTCATGATTGATATCTCTCAAAGTGTATTTGATATATATGAATTTAAGATATCTATACTAGTTTATAGTGTTTTATGGTTATTGGAGTTAGAGAATAGATATAAGGCCTCTTCTTATTTGTTTTGTGAAATTTTGATTTTTAAAAGTATTATTTTTCAAACATTATAATTATATTTAATTAGAACTTCCAAATAATTCAAACCCTTCATAAAAGTAAACATCTATATACTTCAAAAGTGTATTCTAATAAAGTGCATACCTAATTAACTCTTTTCAATTGATTTACAATTATTTTTTACAACATTTTAGTATAGAAGAATAAGTTGAATATATGTGTGTTGACTTGAAATTAAGACCAATCTTTTAATCATTTGTGATATTATTTTAGAATTTTGTGAGCTATATACAATAGAGATAAATGTGGCAACCTCTAATTTTTATTTTTTACAATCAAGTGTAACATTAAAAATATATTCCCAAAGTAAAAGGATCCTAAGAAAAGGAAATATACCATCCATAACATCCACCTAGATTTACCATCCTACTAATGGTTTTCAAGGGGGTATTGATAAAAACATGATATAATATTCACAAAAGGAGACAACAAGACATGTATGTGTCAAATATAGTATACTTCCCAACAAATTCTTGTAAACTATACCATCAACTACATGAGAAAAAAAAACTTGGTGGAAAGCTCGACTCCAAATTGAAAAGGAGTTATTACATATTTGCAATCATCTATTTTGAAGCATTTTCTAGTTCCTTGAGAATAATTATATTTCTTGACAAAATAAAACCAATTCTCAAACTATGAAATCTAAAGTTTGATTAAAAATAGAAACAACCTTGTGTCCTTCATCTCAAAATAATTCATTATTTATTGTTTGACATCATGATTTGTGTCATGGAAGATTATAATATATATGTTTTAGATGATCCCAAAGTTTTTTTCTTTATTTTTAGCACATAAGATTTAAAAGTACACATCTTTTAAATTTCTCACACCTCATTAAATTTTTTAGTATATTTTCAAAGTTCACAAAATTTTAAGATCTTCATAGAGGTTTATTTATTTATTTGGTGATGCATCCTAGAATTTACCAGTAAAATCCCAGGCGCGTTGGCACATCACTTAGCCTAGACTAAGTGCTCACCTGAAGCACACAAAAGTACCAGGCCCTCTTTAGGGTTGTTGTTGTAGGATGTTAGCATGATGAAGACTTAATGCATTTAGATCCATAATTAATATATCATTCTATAGTGCATGTTCAGATCTAGATCTAAAGAATAACATACTTAAATGATAACCATGATGAAATCAAGCATGTAAGAACCAATTATACTTAGGATTAATACTCTGATTCAGCTAATACATACAATATATTAGAAATGATAAATACACAAAAGCTCATTACAATAGATAATACCATAGCTTATGTGCGCATTAGATTTGGCAACATAACTTCATAGTAATTCAGTTCTCACACCCCTTACTATACTACGTAGATCATTACATATTTATAAGGGTGGGGACTTTCCCTTCACCGCTTACATGATTCAAAAAATAGGTCATAGGCTGAAAATAACCATGCACCTTTACAATCATAGCCACACATGCAAGTGTTCTAACAATATATATCTTCTAGTTAATTTTTAGTAGTAATTCTATCTTTAACCCGCATCCATGTAAAGTTCTTAGAAGCCACTCTTCTAAAAATAGATGATGCGTGTTGTGCAAGTCTTTTCCCCTGGTTTATGCGCTCTACACGTTATCTCAAAAAGTAGCCCATACATGTGAAAATGGATAAGTCCCAAATCCACCCTTATATTTTGTGCGCATGTTCTCCCCTATCCATCTGCACATTTAACTACGCCTTTTCCCTCACACAAACCTTATGTGGGCCTTCCGATACGTATTCCACTTTTATCCGCTCAACATTACCCCACACTAAACCTGTATAGCCTCCCGACAATGGCTACTCTTTGAACAATAAAGAGTAAAGTAATGGAAAGAAAGTGAAATAATTTCTATACAAAGAATAAGGATTTACTCTACATCACCCTCACATTATACAAAAGTGGCTCACTTTTCTCCGGTGAAGACCACTTATACAAACTAGAGCGAGAGCATAGGTATATTTGGATGGGATCGTTAGGTTGCACGAGATTCCACGAAAGATGATTTATGACCAGGATCCTTTGTATACTTCTAATTTTTGGACTATCATGCAAAGTATCTTTGTCGAGACGAAGATCAACTTCAGCACAACATATCACCCTGAGATAGATGGACAGACTGAGCGGGTGAATCAGATTTTAGAGGACATGCTTAGGATGTATGTGATGGATCAGTAGTCTAGATGGGAGGAGTACCTATACTTAGTGGAGTTTTCCTACAATAATAGTTTTAGAGTTCTATAGGCATGGTTCCTTTTCAAGATTTGTATCTCGAGAGTGCGTGACACCTCTTAGTGGGATAGATTATAGGACGGGGTTTCTCTTGGACAAGCTTTGTTGCGGGAGATGGAGTAGAAGAGGTGGTATTGATTAGACAGAGACTACGGGAGGCACATGAGCAGACATAATAAGTATATAGATCAGCATAGGACCGATTGTATTTTTGATGTGGGCATGACGGTGTTCCTTCATGTCAGTGCCACACAAGAGCCCTATCCATTACAAAAATGTTCTAAGTTAGCTCCTAGATTCGTGGGTCCTTCCGAGATCTTGGAGCGTATTGCCCTTTGGTCTCTGCCGTCAACGTTGCCACATAGCTTGTCTTGCATACATGATGTGTTTCATGTTTCAGTTCTTAATAGATATGTTGTAGATCCTTCTCATGTGTTAGATTGGACATCATTACGGGTGTGTAGGATCAGGGGAGGTGATGGTGGATTTCATTTGCATCCTAGATTGTAGGACCTTGGGCTTTCGAGGCGAGAGAGAGGTTGATCAAGTTCGAGTGTAGTGGGACAAATATGATGAGACTACAGCTACATGTGAGGATGCTACCTTATTACGAGTTCGGTTTCCACATCTGCTCCGGTGACTTCTCTTAGGAGGAAGTCAAGTCTAAGAGGAGGGCAATGTAGTGCCCACTTCCCTTTGACACCTTTTGATATTGATCTTGATATTGTTGATTACATTATGGACATTATTATAATTTTGATTTAGTATGATGTTAGATGTTGGATCATGGATTATTGTTGATCTTGATTTAGTTATGATGCATGATGATTATTAGAGACACTTCATATGTGGACAATGATATACTATTTGGCATGGATATATTATGAATGTTGTTGGGACATGTGATATTTTTGGATATTGTGATTAGATCTAGAAAATAGACATTCTATGATGATGATATAGTTGTTGATATAAATTGTAAATGATATTGTTGATTGCCTTGATGTTGTTGTGATTCATATGTATAGATGATTTTGTGATTATATTTATATCATTTAAGATGTTCGATATGGCCACGAGGCTGAAGGAGGTATTTGTGTTTTGTAGGTTAAACTATCACAATAAACATCGGGGATTGGAGACCAACAACATTAGAATTCTAGATGAATTGAACAAGGTCACCATGGTAATATGTTTTTTTGTGTGTGTTGTTTTGTTAGGGATTCCCATGGGGGATTACCTTTGAATGTGACCAAGGGTTTTGTGTATTTTATTAATGTGGTTTCTTTTTATTATTGTTGCATGTGTTTATTTTGTGATGCATTTACCCCTTTCCTTATTCTTTTAATTGTGGAGTATTAATGTGAGTAGTCATGTTGTTAAAATAAATAAATATATCAAATTTGGGATATAAGAAAGTAATTATAGAAGTTGTTGGCTCTTGTATTAAATGTGGTAAGTGATGTGTAAGTATGTGTAAGAGTTGTGTAAGTCATATTTTGGAGTATGAAACACTCCACCTCCTTGGAAATTCGAATTTGTCCTTGGACACTATTTTTGGAGGCTTGTGTGATAATTAAAACTTGTCCCATACCTCTTAATTTTATTTACCAACTATACCTATGGTTAGGGTTGATTTTAGACATTTTTAATGCATTTTGGGAAGATAAATTGTAAGTTTTATTTGCACTCTTCTTACATTTTATTAAGTTCTATCCTTTAGGGTGTGGGCTTTTAGAGTGTGTAAGTTTGTTTGTCATATTATTCACCCACCTCTTTATTGTGCTTTATAGAATGAATTTGACTTTTGTGTTAGAGTTAAGGATGTGTGATGTGGCATCCTACATGGATCCACCTCATCCTCTTCTCTTCTCTCTTCTATAAAATTGAAACTCCTTTCTTTGTTTTGGGTTGTTGAACTTTTGGAATGCTTCCTTGGGGAAAATTTTCCTTGGCTATTTGGAGCTCTTGCTGATTTTGGAGGAGATTGGAGAGCATTTCATACTTGGGCATTTGATTTTGGGACTGTATTTTATCATTGAAAGCTTGTGGTTTTAGAACAAAATCTACATGGAGAGGTAGGATCTTAGCTCTTCATATTTGATTTTATTTATTTTTATGTGTGTGAATGGTGAATGTTTTGTGCGTTTGTTGGCTGGTTGGGTAGAATACCTAGGAATGGTGTAGGAGAAGGCTATAGGAATCCATGTTGGGGGGCATAAGGGAATGCCGGTGGCATCAAAATTCTTGTGGAGGAGTTTGGGATTGGGATCCACCATGGAAAAGAAATAGCTTGCATTTCTTACTTTGTGGGGGCATAAGGAAATTTGTGGGGGACATAAGGAGGGATTGTGGGGGCATAAGGATACGTGTGATGATTTATATTGGTGATTCGTTACGGTGGATACACAATTCCCATTGGGAGTCATAAATAGCTTCCCCATAGTTATTGCTCCTTTGGATTGCATGATGAAGCCTAAGTTCTGTCTTAATGTTCCAATGCAGTTGTAAACTACTGTTCTATTTGACATGTTTAGTGAAGGAGAAGATCAAATTTGAACAAAATTTTATAAGTTAAAATTTACCGATTTACTTTTAAAAATCTTGTAGAACGTTTTCTTAAAATTTACCCCTTAAAATTTATCAAAATCTAAAGTAAATTATTCTTGTACAAAGAGGGTGTTGAGACCTTTCCGAAAGACCTCGTTTGCCTAAAACCGAGCTCTCTATCAACATTTATGGCCTTATGAAGTTTTCTTCACTTGGCATTAAAATCTTGGGAAAATTTTTAGAAAGTTTTCAAAATTTTCTCCGCCGCCCTGTAACCAATCAGAAGCTACCACGTGGCCTCATGAGCCAATGGCGGAGGCACGACAAATTTTTCTTCCTTGGAACTTTTTAAAAATTTTGGAAATTTTTCTTAGTTTCCTCCACTGCCCGCAATCCCGCATCCAATCGGGTACTGCCACGTGGCATGACAGAGGGGCGGAACTCTTGAAACTTTATCCTTTTTGAGAAATTATTTTTTGTAATTATCACCATGGCCCCACACTCCTTTTGTTGCCTTGGAAAAATCATTTCCGTGGACGCAGCACGCGTGTGCAATTTACCCCTTTTTAACCCCCTTTGGCAAATTCTCCCAAACATCTCTGCCGCCTTGCCTTCCCTCATTTTTCCCCGCTTTGGCTTGGAGGGCACCACGTGTCCTTGGTAGACCCACGGGGTGCAAGTGAAAAATAATTTTTTTGCCCAATGCGGGAATATTTTAAAAAACCTCCCGCGGCCCGCCAACCCACCTTTGGGAAAATTTTCACCCCTGGGCCCGTAGACACCGCTCTTGGGAGAAAATTCTCACCCAAGGCTGACCCATAACTTGAGTTTTATGAGGAGTTAGGAGGACTTCTTTATATAAATGGAAAGGTGAGGAAATTTCCTATCCAATGGGAATGATTTAGAGAATTTTTGAATGTGTTAAGTGTGAGAAAAATCAAGTTGAAACTTTAAACCTGTTAGAGAGTGGGTAAGGTGAGGAATTTCCCTCTGAACCTTTTGAACCTTCTAACCCTAAATTTTGGACCTTGTGACTCTAATAATTGTTGATAAGAGAAAATTTTATTCTTGTGGATTTGAATTGTTCTGGAACTTGTTAGTGGTAGTTGTTACCTTATAACCTGGTAGTAGACTCTTTTAAACAAAAAATAAATATTCCATAATTTTCCAATCTACTCCTAGGTTGTTTCTTGGGTCTCTAGAGGGTTGTTTTAATGGGTGTTACACTTGGTATCGAGTAGTGGTTAAAAAGCTTGGGCCATTGGGCACAATAAAAATTTGGGACATGAAACTTAAACCTAGCACACTTTTAAATCTAGAAAACAACTTAGTTAGAAATTGCATATTTTAGTAAACATGGAAATTGAATAAAACTTAGAAAAATGAACTAACTCTTGCCTTGGTCTTTGCGGGAGACACATGGAGACAGATGAGGGGAATTTTCACATAGACCTAGACTTACCACCACAAGATTAGGCTATAGCATCCATCATACCCCAAATTTTGCTAGACTCTTCAGGAAGTTAATTCTTATCTACGCGGAGGTTCGGTAGGAGGACATGCAACCCGACATGATAAGGAAATTTCCAATGAGGGTTAGGTATCTCCTCAACCTAGTGAGGAGCATAGAGGAGAGAACTCCCATGCAGAGTCAGCTAGGGTAGAGTCACCACAAAGGGGATAGGGTGACCAAGTTTCAGAGCATAGAGAGAGGTCTTGGAGCCCTAGGCTTAGGGATGAGCATGCGAGAGAGACTGGAGTCCATCGGACCACAACTACAAATCACATCAAAGAGATCCTAAAGCTTCGAACCTCACATTGTTTAAGTGACATAGGTGGGTTTCGGTAGAGGCACTGGATAGTGAGCTTGAGTAGTTACTTCAAGCTTTGTCCTTGTTCTAGCAACACAAAAGCTCATGTTGCGATCCATCTACTGAGGGATGGAGCAGGAGTATGGTGGTGGATAGAGGAGTAGAAGCTCCATGTTGATTTTGATACAATGACCTAGGAGCTATTTGAGGAGAGATTTAGGAGAAGATATTTGTCATGGAGGTTCATACAATAGCGGATAGATGAGTTTTATGACCTCCGACAGGCATCTCTTTCGAGCAGCAGTATGAGAGTTGGTTTTTGGATCTACTTCAGTATGTTGAGTATATGTAAGATGAGCAAGTGTGGATCCATAGGTTCATCTGAGGCCTGAATCTAGACATTGGAGGTGCAGTACAGATCCATTGTCCACAAACATTAGCTAAGTCCATCGAGAAGGCCTACATGCAGAGAGGAGACCTCGGGGAAGACCCAATAGGCTAGATTTTGAGTTTGGAGCCACATACAACAGATGTTGGATAGTAGATTTAAGGGGGTAAATACCTCTTCCTCATGGTGAAAAGGGTTCAAAGCATAGTCATCCTTTAGACCACAAAGCGACAGAGCGGTAGTCTCGCCCACCTTCTAGACCTCCACAGAGATTTGATGCACAAAGAGGTCAGAGTATGGGGTCTCCTCCTAGGGGTCCCATCGGGACACAGTGGACCTAGAGCTCGGATTAGTAGGAGCTCGCTAGCGAGAGACCTCGTGAGACTACAACCATATCATCAAGATCCACACCAAAGACTTCCAAAGTAATTACTAGAGATGCTACTCATTGGGAAGGACCGAGGTTGTTGTTTTGGTTGTGGTGTTACTAGACATTTTGGAGAGATCGCTTGAGAGAACCCTAACAACAAGGATAAGACATAGTTCTCGAGCCAATTGTTAGCGAAATGGGACGTAGCCATAGGATTTATGCAACGGTTGAGAACCGTTAGGCCGAGAAAGTGAGTACAATCATTGATACTACGAGTAGCATTGGGGGTATTCCTACCTCCATTTTGTTTGATTCTGGTCCTTTTGATTCTTTCATTACACCATATTTAGTAGAACGATGCGAGGCTAGTGGCGATTAGGCAGGGTCATAGTTGGGATGTTGAGATGGCTTCTAGAGCCACGATCTCTGTAGAATCCTTAGTTAAGGAGTGTGTAGTGGATTTGGGACCTTTCACCACTACCTCAGATCTCTATATTCTTCCTTTGGGCTCGTATGGAGTCATTTTGGGTATGGATTGGTTATCTGCAGATAGGGCCAGGATGGATTGTTACCACAAGACTATATCTTGTGTAGATGATTTGGGAGTTAAGTCAGTGATTTCAGGGGTCAGGAAACCCGTTTCTATTCGCACCATCTCTGCTATGTAGCTTAAGCGGTGTGTGTGACGGGGTTGTCAGATGTATGATGTTATAGTCAGTGACAAATCGAGAGGATGGGTCTAGTGGACCATCGTTAGATGATCACCCCATTTTGAGAGAGTTTACAGATGTCTTTTCAGGGGAGCTACCAGGTTTACCACCCCATGTGAGATTTATTTTAACATAGATTTTGTTCCTAGAGAAGAGCCTATCTCATGAGCACCTTAGCGGATGACCACATAAGAGCTTTGTGAGCTCATGTTGTAGCTTGAGGGCCTTCTTGAAAAAGGCCTTATCTATCCTAGTGTATCCCCTTGGGGTGCACCGATGATCTTTGGGAAGAAGAAGGATGGATCCTTACGGTTGTGTATTGATTACCACCATCTGAATAAGGTAATAATCAAGAATCGTTATCCCCTTCCTCACATTGATGATTTGTTTGATTAGATGAAGGGAGCCATAGTTTTCTATAAGATTGATCTTAAGTCAGTTACCATGAGTGAGGATTTCAGAGGTGGACATTCATAAGACCTCTTTCATATGAGATATGACTACTATGAGTTTGCATTGGTGCCTTTTGGTTTGACTAATGCCCCCATAGTGTTTATGAGTTTAATGAATGGGGTATTTAGGACATTCCTAGATCACTTAATTCTCATCTTCCTTAATGACATTTTGATTTACTCATGTATGCATGAGGAGCATGAAGGGCACCTTCGCCGAGTTCTTTAGTGTCTTTAGTGAATTATTTTAGATGGAAGTGTAGTATTTGGGTCATATCATTTCTAGGGAAGGTATCACCATCGATCCTTCCAAGATTAGAGCCATTATGGATTTTCCATCACCTACTACTATTACTAAGGCACGCAGACTTCATGGGATTAGTAGGGTATTACCAAATATTTTTTTAGAACTTCTCTCGGATTGCACACCCCATCACTTCCCTTCACAGGAAAGGGAAGAAGTTTGTTTGGTTAGATAGATGTGAGAAATACTTCAGGAAACTAAAGGAGTGTCTCACTATAGCACCTATTCTTGCAATTCGAATCCACAGGGTGAGTTTTTCGTTTGCATGGATGCTTCCTTAGTAGGGCTTAGAGGTGTGTTGATGTAGGAGGGCAGAGTTTTAGCATTTGAATCTCGCAAACTCAAGTATTACGAGCTTAATTATCTAACTCATGATATTAAGCTTGTGGTGGTTGTGCATGCTTTGGTTCGATGGAGGCACTTTCTTCTTGGTCAGAGATTCACACTCAGGACAGATCACTTGAGTCTTCGCCACCTCTTCACGCATCCCAATCTCAATGCACATCAACGGTGTTGGATGGAGTTACTTTGTGAGTATGATATGGAGATCGATCATGTGAAGGGGAAGTAGAATGTGGTGGTATATGCTCTCAGCAGACGGAGACATGTGGCTATGGCCACCTTAGTGAGCACAGACTTGCGAAGCGGATTCTTTAGCGACTTCCTCTTGACAGCCTTCTATATTGCATTTTGAGTAGAGATCAAGTCCCGAGAGACCCCTCGAGGCCAAGTTTGATGGGTTTTTCCTTAGAGGTAGATGGTCTTCTCAAGAACAAAGGCTAGATTTATGTTCCCAGAGATGGAGGCTTGAGGCAGGACATCTTGGTAGAGGTACATCATGCACCCTATTCAGCCCATCCCGGGGTGAAGAAGATGCATGCCACCTTGAGACAATTGTATCATTAGAGAGGAATTCGTAGAGATGTGGCCCAGTTTGTGTCACAATGTTTAGAGTGCTAGAGAGTTAAGGCTGAGCATCAACATCCAGCTAGCCTTATTTTTCCTCATGCTATACTAGAATGGAAGTGGGACACCATTTCCATGGATTTCATTGTTGGGCTACCGATGTCAAGATATCACCATGATGCCATCATGGTCACATTGATAAATTGACAAAAGTGGCTCACTTTTCTCCGATGAAGACCACTTATACAACTAGATTAGTAACAAGGGTATATTTGGATGAGATCGTCGGGTTGCACGGGATTCCATAGAAGATCATTTGTGGACTGTGATCCTTTGTATACTTCATTTTGGACTACCATATAGTATGCCCTCATGAAAATATCAACTTCAGCACAACATATCACCCCGAGACAGATGGACAAACTAAGTGGGTGAATCAGATTTTAGAGGACATGCTCAGGATGTATGTGATGGATCAACGGTCTAGATGGGGAGGAGTATTGTACTTAGTGGCATTTGCCTACAATAATAGTTTTTGAGTTCTATTGGCATGGCTCCTTTTCAGGCTTTGTATGGTAGAGAGTGCAGGACACCTCTTAGCTATGACAGGCTAGAGGATAGGGTTTCTCTTGGACTAGCATTATTGCAAGACATGGAGCAACAAGGGGTATTGATCGAGACGAGAGAATACGAGGAGGCACAAGATAGACGAGAAGAAGTATGCGAGTTCAGATAGGACCGACTATAGTTTTGTTGTGGGCATGAAGGTGTTCCTTCATGTCGAGCCCTGAAAAGAGCCCTATCTGTTATGGAAAAGGTTCTAAGTTAGCTCCTAGATTCATGGGTACTTTTGAGATCTTGGAGCATATTGGCCCTTTAGCCTACAATCTAGCGTTGCCACCTAGTTTGTATCGCATACATGATGTGTTTCATGTTTCATTTCTTAGGAGATATGTTGCAGATCCTTCTCATGTGTAAGATTTGTCATCATTGTAGGTTCAAGATCGGAGGTAGGTGATTGTGGATCCTATTTACATCCTAGATTATAGGACCACAGGCCTTCGAGGCGAGAGAGGTTGATCGAGTTCGGGTGTAGAGGGACATATATGATGAGACTACAACTACATGGGAAGATGCTACCTTATTATGAGTTTAGTTACCACATTTGTTCCAATGACTTCCAGGAGGAAGTCGAGTCTAAGGGGGATGTAGTGCCCACTTCCCTTTGACACCTTTTGATCTTGATCTTGATATTGTTGATTACATTATGGACATTATTATAATTTTGATTTAGTATGATGTTAGATGTTGGATCATGGATTATTGTTGATCTTAACTTAATTATGATGCATGATGATTATTAGAGACACTTCATATGTGGATCATGATATACTATTTGACATGGATATATTATGAATGTTGTTTAGACATGTGATTTTTTGGATATTGTGATTACATCTAAAAATGGACATTATATGATGATGATATAGTTGTTGATATAAATTATAAGTGATATTGTTGATTGCCTTGATGTTGTTGTGATTCATATGTATAGATGATTTTGTGATTATATTTATGTCATGTTGGATGTTCGATATGGCCACGAGGCCGAAGGAGGTATTTGTGTTTTGCGGGTTGAACTATTACAACAAACATCGGGGGATTGAAGATCAACCACATTAGAATTCTAGATGAATTCAACAAGGTCACCATGGCAAAATGTTTTGTGTGTGTGTGTTGTTTTTGTTAGGGATTCCCATGGGGGGATTACCTTTGAATGTGACCAAGGGGTTTTGTGTATTTTATTAATGTGGTTTCATTTTATTATTGTTACATGTGTTTATTTTTTTATGCATTTACCCCTTTCCTTATTCTTTTAATTGTGGAGTATTAATGTGAGTAGTCATATTGTTAAAATAAATAAATCTATCAAATTTGGGATATAAGAAAGTAATTATAGAATTTGTTGGCTCTTGTATTAAATGTGGTAAGTGATGAGTAAGTATGTGTAAGAGTTGTGTAAGTGAGATTTGGGAGTATGAAACACTCCACCTCATTGGAAATTCGAATTTGTCCTTGGAGGCTATTTTTGAGGCTTGTGGGACAAGTAAAACTTGTCCCATACCTCTTAACTTGATTTACCAACCATACCTATGGTTGGAGTGTTGATTTTAGACCTTTTTAATGCATTTTGGGAAGACAAATTGTAAGTTTTAATTGCGCTCTGTTGGTGCCATTTTTGAGCTTGCACCATGTTGCCCTAAATTTTCAAATCTTTATCTACTCAAAAAAATTTTATCCTTTGATTTTATGGTCTATAATTCTTCCCCTCCAATTTAAATGCTTTAAAAATGCTCACAAACTTGTTGTTTTGCCCTAATTTGAAGGAATATTCCAAGTTTACCCTTTTCTATGCCCTAGTTTTTCCAATTTTCCGGCTGTGTTGTTTGTCCCTTTAGCAGATCATGGAAAAATCAAAATTGATCAATTCATACTTGTTTGTATTTGAAAATCCAATCCCAAGGTCGAAAATGTTTGGAAATTATGTTTCAATTGATTCAAAATCAAAAATCTGCCATCCTTGGTGAAAAAATTGAATTCTAGGGCATCCCTAGAATTTTTTACGTTTTGACGATCAGACGGGTGTATTTTAGCCATCAAATTATTGCTGAGATATTAGAGGGTACGTGGCGGCTTCTAATTGGCTAAGGAAAGGTGGGGAGGTGTTGTAACTTTTCATTTTTCACCTTTTTAAGCAATGGGGCATTTTTAGGATCAGGGAACCATTTTTTCCAAATTTGCCTACGTGGCATTTTTTGATTAGCGGTGGGTTGGCGGGTGGTTAGATTCCCTTGGAGTTTTTAGACTTTATTTTTCAAAAATTTTAAAAATTCAAACAATAGTCCAAAACCCCGACCCAATCCGGAGTGGAAACGTGTCCTAAAGACCAAAGGGGGAGGAGCGTCGATGGGGGGCTTAGAGTTTGTTAGCTCTATTTTTCTAAAGTTTCAAAATCAGTTTTGTCCCTGCCCAATCAGAGGAGGAGGACAGTGGCAAAAATAAAGGTCGAGGAGACGCGGATGGCGGAGGTTTTTGAGGTTTTTTGCCTTTGGAAGAAAAAAAAATATTAAAGTAAAATTTTGGAGCGTGGCCCCATGGCCAATCACAAGTGGACATGTGTCCAATGATTTAGAGGAAGTGTGGGTGTGGAAGGAAAAAGGGAAAATTTTACCTTTTGGTCAAAAAGACCTACGGTAAAATTTTGGAATGTGGCCCCATGGTGAAGGCAAAGCGGGTCGGTGGCCCGGTGGAAGGAAAATTGAAAATTTTCCCTTAGAAAAAAATAGGAGTTAAAATGAAATTTTGGGCCGAATCTCTACAACAAATCAGGAAAGGACACATGTCCAAAAAGGCAAAAGGCAGAAGAAGGGGCTGAAGGAAAATTTTATGACTTTTTGCCTTTGTTGTCTAAAAGGTGAAAAATGAAAAATGGCTCCGCTCCAATCCAGGTGAGACACGTGTCACATTTTAAGGGTCAAAGGTGGGAAGAGTGGGTTGGTGGGCCAATAGAGGCAGGAGAGAATTTTTTCCAATTTTCAAAGAAGGCTTAAAATCAAAATTTGGAGTCTTTGGCCCATGATGAATCACAAGGATACATGTGGCGAGGAGAAATAGGAGGCAGCGGCCCACGGGGCAAAAGGTCAAATTTTTCCAATTTTATAAAAAAAGGTCAAAATGCATAGAATTGAAGCGTGATTTCAATGGGACTCACAATATGCCACGTGTTAGCTCCAAAATTCAAAGGCGGAGGGGTGCGAGAAAAAGGTCAAATTTTTCCAAATTTTCAAAAGGTCATAAAGTAAATGTTTTAAAGCTGGTTCCAATCCAATCATTTTTGCCACGTGTCTGGTCTTATCCAAAAATTAAAAAAGGTAACTCAAGCTTTTTTCTAAGTCCACATCTTCAACGTGGAGGGCCAAGATTTAAAGATGGATAAGATCATGGTTTTGTGCATCCATTTGTTTTAACCACCATGGGAGCTCAAGAAGCTTGGAATCATAATTTTTGCATCAAAATTCATCAAATGTATAGTGATCTTGTGTCATCTTGGCCTTCCAGGATCATTAGCATCACTTTCATGGCTTAATTATTTGATCGAGGTGATTTTGAAATAATTTTTTCCCAATCTGTCCAAAAATGTGAAATGACAAAATCAAAGGTTGCAGAGGTAGTTTGAAAAGGTAAAAAGATGAAAATGATGAGTCAAATGTGTTTGCTTGCCTCAATGATGCAAAAAGTTCCTGTAGGATGGATAATGATCCAAATATTTGTAATGATTTAATATTTTTAGAAACACCTGGCAACTCTCGTTGCAAATTTGTTAAATGTCATTTTCAGTGAATCATGAGGAATTGTTGTAACATAATTGATCCCTTAGCATATTCTTTTCTTGGAAAAGAAGGATCAAATGTGGCAAGAGATATATAATGCATTTTTGGAGAAATGCAAGGTGTTGGGAAAAGTTGAAAAATCATGAGAAAATTCTGAGAGAAAGCTCATCTTCTGAGAAACCCACCAAAGAACCAAGATAATTTCTTCTGTGTTGGATCTTCATGTATGTGAGTTGGTTACAAGTGTATAACCATCACACGGCTACGAGATTGTTCATGAAACTCTCCTTGCTAATGAATCTAATAATGTTTTGAGTTAATAGTTTCCATTGTTCTTGTTGCAATCTTGCATTGAAAGTCTTTAGAAATCTCCATTTTCGGTTGATAGTTTAGTGGCATTTGCAATCTCATATTTATAAGAGCCTTCATCGATAAGGAGATAAACAAATTTAAAATCACTTTACCTTCCTTAAGCTGTAGAGATTGCTTGTAAGCCTTTGGGGGCACCTTAGGCATGGTTTGATCAAGGATTTTTGTGTTTATACGAGTTCTTTACTTCAAGATTTTGTGGTGAGTTCTCAAATATTGTGTGAAGAGTGCTACCTGGGTTTCCATTTATGTCTCTTCTGGTTGAAAGAATGTCCTGATTATTTGAAGCATTTTATCTGATAGTTGTTTCAAGTATTGTAGAGATTGTCAAAGATCTGATATATCCTAGTTTGTCTCATCAAAACCCCACCAAAAATCATTCTAAACAACCCATCCTACCCATACTACCCCTGCATCTGCATTGTGTGTCAACAAAAGAATACAATCCATTTACAAAAATGCACAAAGCAAATTAGGATTATACAATGTCTTCAGTAACCCTTGCCTTGCATTGAAAATATCTCCATAATCTAGGTGTGACAACTTGTGAAAGTTAGATTTGGAGTATTGATCATATTTTCCCAAGGTCTTTTCATACTATTTGCATAAATTGAGGGATATCTTCATCTCCTTCACCATTTGGGGGTTACAATACAGGTTCTCTTACCTTGGTTGAAAAGGCACAACCTAAAATAGTGAGGGTCAGATCAAATCCTTTCAAAGTGCTATCCATCTCTCCACAAATCTGAGTGCTAGTTAGATCACCTCCCTGCTACAAAATGACACACATAATGATCTATCTAACTTCAAGCTTCATGCCATATCTCTGATGCTTCTCAGACTGAAATGGAGAACAAATTTGGGTACCAACACTTTACGCATCTTTATTGTAAGGGGAATTCTTTGAATTTCTTGGTGTTTATGGAGTGTTTGAAGAGTTTGAGCATTTGTGTATTCAAGTATTTGAGCTGCTACATTTTTATAATATAATTCTATGCTTCATATCTGCAAGTTTGAAATAAGGTTTTATAGTTTTGTCTACCCTTTTTCCATTTCCTAGCAGTTCATACACTTTGGGTGCATTGTGATTGATTGATTTAAGAAGAGGAAGGTATGATTTATAAAGCCTTCCAAAGGTTTTAGTAATAGAAAACATTTTGACAGATTATTTTAGTGCATTCTTCCACAACTAAGGTGAAATTCCTTAATGCCGACTCTAGGCTGATTTGATCTTGAAAATACTAGTTGTCTTACCTTTTCTGTCATTTATAATTTGTTGCTCAAATATGTAAAACTGGAAGGAAGAAGATCTCTCTTTATCAAGGACTCTGCTAAGAATTTGTTTATAGATTTAAGAAACTCAGAGCTAGAGGGAAGAAAAGTGTGGAAAGTGGTTGGAGACATAGCTGTAAGAAAGGAGATCCCCATTATTGAGTTTGAAAGTGAGCAGCTTGTTATTGAGGAATACAATTCTTCTTCAAGTGGATCTGATTCAGACAATCCTATTGCTGATTTGATTTCCCCATCAGGTGAGGAACCTTGTTGTGCATTTGAAAGGCTTGCTCCTAAATCTGCTCCTGTATTTTCTAAATTTGCTAGAGATCATCAAGAAGGAGAGCCCTTAAGAGAGATCTATTTTGAATATTTCATTCCCATTCCCCAAAGACCTCTCACTCCTCATCATTTTGTTTCTCCTCCAAGATCACCACCACAAAATAACATGGCTCAGCCTAGACCTTCATTTGTTGTTAACACCTTTGGTCTTATAAATTTTAGAGGAATGGATGGTTACCCAAATGCTGTCCCACAAGATGTCAGAAATAGGTTGCCAAAATTCCAAGGTAACAATGCTATTATTGGTGATCAACATCTCAAACTTTTTGATAATATGATGGAAGATTTTGAGATAGAGTTTGAGGATGTATATGTCAAATTTTTATTCGTACACTAGAAGAGGATGCTAGGCATTGGTACAAGGCTCTGCCTGATAATTCTATTGACTCTTGGACTGAAATAAAGAATGTGTTTAGGTTGCAATATGGTGACAAGACTGATCCTAGATTTCTTTTGTCTAAGTTTTAGAATATCAAGAAGAACCCTAATGAATTAGTCCATGACTTCAACACAAGGTTTAACAAAACTTTGAGAAGGATTCCTGTTGGTTTGAGGCCTTGTGATGAATCTTGTTTAATCAAATATGCAGATGCATTTGATAAAAAGGTAGCCTATTACCTAAGAGACAAGAACCCTACCAATCTAAGACAAGATTTCACCATGGTACTTCAAATTGAAAACAATATCAAGGCTGTTGGGAAACCTCTCAAGGGAGATGGTGTAAAATTGATAAACCCTGAAAAACCTCAAGCTAGCAAAGGTGCTGATTTGGAAGAGGTTGTGAAAACTTTGGTAGGGGTTGTCAAAGAAATCTCATACAAGTTGGCAAGAGCTGAGAAGGGAATTGGGTAGACTTCACAAGGTCAGCCAAGAGCACAAAACCATGATAGATTTTCCAATCATCCTAGAGGTGATCAAAGGGCAGATGATAGAGGGAAAGGACCTATGAGGTATGCAAATAGATATCCTCAAGCATGTGAAGGAAGATTTTTACCTATTCCCTTAACTACTAGGGTTGTTGTTGTTAAAGAGGTTACTGATATTGATTGGTGTGATAGGTGTTTTCTGCCCCATCCTCCATGTGAAGCAAACCAACAAGAAGGTGAAGTTAATAATGATGATGGTACTAATGATGATATTTGCATGATGGGCTATTCTTCAAGTTCACAAGGAGGAGCAACATCTATTGAAGTAATAAGTGCTAGGACAGTTGTAACTTTTTGGGATTGCATCAAACAGTACAAATATTTCTTCCCCCTCATGCTCTTGAATTTGATGTAGTGCAAGCTTTTGAAATTCCTAACAATGACTTTGAATACTTAAGAGCTTTGATGATTAAGAAGTATGATGGTGGTATCACTTTGGAGGAAGATAGACAATTGTTGATGAATTTTGTTGTAGCTCAAGAGAAAGAGTATAACACTAGAAGCAAATTTGTTAAAGGAAGTGGGCCTCAAGCCAAACCTAAAACACCCTTGCTCATAAGCATTCCAAAAGAATCTCCTAGGAAAGAAACACTTGCTAAGAGCTCTACTGTCCCAAGAAAAATTACAGTCCTCCTCATGCCCAAGCTGCCAAGAATCCCTTGCCATCTAATGAATCTTCTTGTCTCCCTTCCAATGTTGTTTTGCCAAAGAGTGTCCCTATGACATAGCCCAAGTATTGAGCCAAATTAAAGTGAGTGTCCCAATCATTGAGTTTCTTAGAGTTCCTGAGCATAAGAAGAGAGCATTTGAGTACTTGGGATTGAAGGAAGAGAAGGTTACTCCAGGTAGAAATGTAAATGTTGTTGAAACTCCACCTCAGATCATTGTTGACCTTGAAACACCACTAGCAATAGAAGATCTTGGAGAGACACCTAAGGTATATTTGGGGACATCTTTGGTTGATTCCCAATTGAATGTTGATCCATTCTTCACAACTTTGATCATAAAGGATAAGCTACTTCACAATTGTATGTTTGATTCCAGTGCATCATGTAATGTCATGCCTCTAGAAGTCATGAATGAGTTGGACATCAAAGTGACAATAGCCTATGGAAAGTGTACTACCATGGATTCAAGAGAAGTGCTAGTTGTTGGTTGTGTGAAAGGTTTGACATAGTGCAACTTGCATCTTATCTAGGGAGGAATTTAAAATTAGATGTTGTGATTGTTGATTGCCCTACCAAATGGGGTATGCTTTTGTCAAGAAAGTGGGCTGCAAGTGTTGGAGGGAGTGTCCAAATGGATATGTCTTTTCCACCATTCCCATTGAGGGCAGCCTAGTCAAGCTCTATGGAGAAAAGAAAATGTTGCATCTAATTGAGGACCCAAACAATGCTACTTATGAAGTATTATTTGCTGATGTAGATGCTGAGAATTTCATTGGTTTTGCTGATGGAAAAGAAAATAAGATGGAAAAATAAAAGTTCCTTGATATGGTAGGTTCTCCATGGACATTGCTATTTGATGGAGCTTGCTCCAAATTTGGGAATGGTGTTGGTATAGTTCTTCTTTCTCCTAGTTTGGAAGAGTTTGTTTTTTCCTTCAAACTTAATTTTGAATGCACTAAAAATGTTGTTGAGTATGAGGCATTGTTGTTGGGGTTAAGAATTGCATGGAAGTATGGAGTGAAAGATATTGTTGCAAAAGGAGACTTAGAGCTGGTTGTCAAACAAATAAGAAAACTATATGCTACAAAAATCAGCATATGAAACAGTATAAGCATGCGAGTTTAGGATCTAATTGAAATGTTTGATTTCTTTAAAATTGTGTATCATGACAAAGGTCTCAATGTTGCTTCTGCCCAAGTTAGAAGTGCTGGGTTCTAGATTTAGAAATTACACCATTTCACCTTATTGTGAATACAACATTGAAGTGCTAACTAGGCCATTGTCCCACGATAATGTGAAACATTGGCAAGTTTTTAATGATGATGCTCAAGTGTTAAGGTTCTTACAAAAAAAAGGTGAGTTTGTAGATCAAAATATTGATTGGGAGCTAATGGTATGCATGAATGAAGGAAGAGAAACTTTGTTTGAGAAATACATCATCCAATTGAAAACAAACACCATTCCTAGAGGTCTTGTTGCACTTGAGTCAAATTTTAACAATGTTGATTGCATCATAAATAGAAACATGTTTTCCTCAAGGGATGTGGAAGAGAATAACTTGGGCACTAATGGTAAACCAAGGAAGATTTGGTTGGGCAGCAATTTAAGTAAAGAGGAAAAATAGTCCTATGCCCAACTCTTGAAAAAATATCAAGACTACCTTGCTTGGTCCTATTCCGAGCTAAAAGCATATAGAGAAGACTTGTTTCAACATGAGATCCCTCTTGAGGCCAAGACTAATCCTTTCAGATAGAGGCAAAGGCCAATTAATCCACTTCTCTCCATGAAAATGCAAGAGGAGTTAAAGAAGTTGAGAGATGGAGGTATTATTCAACCCACTAGATATTCATCTTGGGTTGCAAACCTTGTGCCAGTCAAAAAGAAGAATGGAGACATCAGACTTTGTGTGGATTTTAGAAATCTAAAAAGGGCATCCATGAAGGAAAACTATCCCTTGCCAAATATGGAAAATATGTTGCAGCTTGTGACAGTGGTCCGAGTTGCTTTCTACATTGGATGGTTTCTCTAGGTACAATCAAGTGGTTGTTAAAGAATCAAAAAGACTTAAGACAACATTCACTACTCCTTGGGAACATATTTTTTTAAGATGCCCTTTGGTTTGATGAATTTTGGTGTCACTTTTCAAAGAGCAATGGATGTTGCTTTTGTTGGTTAGATCAATGAGTTCATTGTAGTTTACCAAGATGATGTGACTGTGTTTTCAAGGTAGAGAGATGATCATTTGAAGCACTTGGAGAAGATGCTGATCAGATGTAGGGAGTATGGCATTTCTCTAAATCCAAAAAAGTGTCATTTGGCATGCAAAAGGCCAAGCTACTTGGTCAAATTGTGTCAAAATATGGTGTTATGATAGACACTGAGAGAGTGGAAGCAATCAGCAAAGTACCTATCCCAAGAACCAAGAAAGGCATCCAATCTTTCTTTGGACAAATTAATTTTATTAGAAGGTTTGTTTCAACTTTTCTCGAGTTGACCCTTCCAATCACAAACATGCTAAAGAAGGACCAAGTTATCAGGTGGGAGGATGCTATCATTCAAGCTTTTGAAGGAATTAAGGATGCACAACATGCACTGTTTTAGCAGCCCCAAACTATAAGAGGCCTTTCCAAATCTTTTCCTTTGCCTCCGAGTATACCATTTCTTCCATTTTGCTGCAAAAGGATGAGAATGGAGCTGAGAGGCCTATTGCCTTCTTTAGTAAGGCTTAACAAGTAGTTGAGCTAAAGTATACAATCATGGAGAAACAAACATTTTCCTTGGTAAAAGAAACAAAGGTTTTCGGGCCTTATATATTGAGTTCAAAATTTATTGCTTATGTTCCCACACCATGGTGAAAGAAATATTATCAGAGATGGAGATCTCAAGAAAAATATGTACGTGGGTGAACAAGCTATAAGAGTATGATATGGACATCCAAACCACAAAGTTGAGTACGAGGTTTGGGCCTTAAAGCTCATGGTGAGAGCAACTTGCAAAATGTGGAAGTGAATCAGCTAGAGGAAGAAAGGGTAGATGTGCTTGCAAAGTTGGTAAGTTCTAAGTGGTACAAAGATGTGATCTTCTACCTCAGACACCTGTGCTACCCTAGTCACTTAAATAAAAATCAGAAAAGAGCCCTCAAGCTGGCTTCTCAAAAATATATCATCACTAGACCTTGGGCTGGCTTGGAAGAACCCTGAAGGTGTCCTCTTGAAATGCATAACTGAATATGAAGCTCCCAAGATAGTTGCTGATTTCCATGGGGGAGTTTGTGGAGGAAACTTTGCTAGAAGAGTAATAACACATAAGATTTTGAGAGTTGGTTATTGGTGGCCTACTCTCTTCAAAGATGCAACCCAACTGGTTAGAAAATGTGATAGTTGCCAACATTTCTTTGGAATACTGAAAGCTTCAGGCTCCCTTCCTTTGCAGCCTATATCAATTGAATCTCCTTTCAAGTAATGGGGGATGGAATTCATTGGTGAGATTTCAAATCCTTCTAGTGCTAGCCATAAGTGGATCCTCAGAGCCACCGATTATTTTACAAAGTGGGTAGAGAAAATCCCCACCAAGAAAGCAACACACCAAATAGTTATGGACTTCTTGTTGAATCAAATCATAGTGATTTGGAGTCCCAGTCAAGATTGTATCCGATAATGCCATGTGCTTTAGAGCCAAACCTTTAATGGCAATGTGCAATGAATATGGAATCAATCTGAATTATTCTTCAAACTATAATCCCCAAGGGAATGGACAAGATGATTCCAACAATAAGAATTTGTTGAAGATCATTAGGAGAACCTTGGAGTTGAACAAGAGAAAGTGGGGTGAACAACTGAAATTTACAGTTTGGGCTGATAGAATCACTACCAAAAGAGTTACTGGAAAGATCCCCTTTGAGTTGGTATATGGAACTCAAGCTCTGCTACCCTTACATCTGTAGTTATCTTCATTTCAATTTGTTCAACAACTTGAGGATCAAGAAGTTAGTCCATATGAAACAAGGATCAATTAGATTATGGAGCTAGATGAAGAGAGAAGAGCATCCCACCAGAGGCATGTTAGATTTAGAGATAAGTTGAAAAGATTGTTTGACAAGAAGGTCACTCTAGGGCTTTCAATATTGGAGATTTCATTTTTTTATGGGACAATAGAAATGAAGATAAGGGTGAACATGGAAAATTTGATGCATTATGGATGGGCCCTTACTCCATTGGTATCAGAATTGGTTAGCATACCTTTTTTCTCAAAGATTTAGATGGGGAATTGCTTGAATTTCCTATTAATGGCAGTCATCTAAAGAATTTCTTGGATTAATCCCTAAATTTGAGGTATGCACATCTTGTACAGTGTATAGTGTTTGGTCTTTCGCTTTGTTTTTGGTGTTTTCTTGGTTTTGTGGCTTGCCTTGTGTGTGGCAGCCATTTTTGTTGGGTTCTCGGTTGTTTTTGGTGATTTTGGCTCATGAATCCTTTTCCCAAGGGATATTTTGGCACTTAGTATACATTTTTTCCTTGTGGCACTCACGGGAGTGCCCATCCCCAAGCAAGAGCCGATGTTGGTGCCATTTTTGAGCTTGCACCATGTTGCCCTAAATTTTCAAATATGTATCCTTTCAAAAAAATGTTTTATCGTTTGATTTGATGGTCTATAATTCTTCCCCTCCGGTTGAAATTCTTTAAAAATGCTCATAAACTTGTTGTTTTGCCCTAATTTGAAGGAATATTCCAAGTTTACCCTTTTTTGTGCCCTAGTTTTTCCAATTTTGAGGGTGTCATTTTTCCCATTGCCAAATCATGGAAAAATCAAAATTGATCAATTCATTGTTTGTATTTGAAAATCCAATCCCAAGGTTGGAAATGTTTGGAAATCATGCTTGATTGATTCAAAATCAAAATCTCCCATCCTTGAGAAAAAATTGAATTCTAAGGCATCCTTGGAATTTTTTACATTTTGATGGTCAGATGGGCATATTTTAGCCGTCAAATTATTACCTGAGATATCGAGGAAGTACGTGTCACTTCTAATTGGCTAAGGAAAGGTGGGGAGGTGTTGTAACTTTTCATTTTTCATCTTTTCAAGAAATGGGGCATTTTCGGCTCAGGGAACCATTTTTCCAAATTTACCTATGTGGCATGTTACGATTAGCAAGGGGTTGGTGGGTGGTCGAATTCCCTTGGAACTTTTAGACTTTATTTTACAAAAAATTTAAAAATTCAAACAATGGTCTGAAGCCCCACAGCTAATCCGGAGTGGACACGTGTCCTAAAGACCAAAGGGGGAGGAGTGGGCCAATGGGGGACTTAAAGTTTTTAGCTCTATTTTTCTAAAGTTTCAAAATCAGTTTTTCCCCTGCTCCAATCAAAGGAGGACACGTGGCGAAATCAAGGTCAGAGGAGACACGGATGGTAGAGGTTTTTGAGGTTTTTTGCCTTTGGAAGCAAAAAATATTAAAGTAAAATTTTGGAGCGTAGCCCCATGGCCAATCATAGGTGGACACGTGTCCAACAGAGTCAAAGGGAAGTGCGGGCTGCGGAAGGAAAAGGGAAAATTTTCCCTTTTGGTCAAAAAGACCTAGGGTAAAATTTTTGGAATGTGACCCCGCAAATAATCAATGTTAGACACATGGTGAAGGCAGAGTGGGTTGGTGGCCCGGTGGAAGGAAAATTGAAAATTTTCCCTTAGCAAAAAAGGGAGTTAAAATGAAATTTTGGGCTGAATCTCCGTAACAAATCAAGAAAGGACACATGTCCAAAAAGGCAAAAGGCGGAAGAAGGGGCCGAAGGAAAATTTTATGACTTTTTGCCTTTGTTGTCTAAAAGGTGAAAAATGAAAAATGGCTCCACTCCAATCCAGGTGAGACACGTGTCATATTTTAAGGGTCAAAGGTGGGCAGAGTAGGTCGATGGGCCAGTGGAGGCAGGAGATAATTTTTTCCAATTTTCAAAGAAGGCTTAAAATCAAAATTTGGAGTCGTTGGCCCAACGAAGCACAAGGAGACACGTGGCGAGGAGAATTTGGAGGTGTGGGCTGCGAGCAAAAAGTGAAATTTTTCCAATTTTCTAAAAAAGGTTGAAATGTGCGAATGAAGCACAATTTCAATGGGACCCACCATATGCCATGTGTCAACTCCAAAATTCAAAGGCAGAGGGGGAGAAAAGGTCAAATTTTTCCAAATTTTCAAAAGGTCATAAAGTAAATGTTGTAAAACTCGGCTCAATCCAGTCATTTTTGCCACGTGTCCGGCCTTATCCAAAAAATTAAAAAGGTAACTCAAGCTTATTTCTAAGTCTACATCTTCCACATGGAGGGCCAGGATTTAAAGATGGATTAGATCGACAGTTGTTGTACATCCATTTGTTTAGAGCGCCATGCGAGCTCCAAGAAGCTTGGAATCACGATTTTGCTTCAAAATTCATCAAATTTATAGTGATCTTGTGTCATCTTGGCCTTCCGGATCATTGGCATCACTTTCATGGCTTAATTATTTGACCGAGGTGATTTTGAAATAAATTTTGCCCCAAATTGTCCAAAAACGTGAAATGACAAAATCAAAGGTTTAAGAGGTAATTTGAAAAGGTAAAAAGATGACAATGATGAGTCAAACGTGTTTGCATGCCTCAATGATGAAAACCGCTTCGGGATGGATAATGATCTAGATATTTGTAATGATTTAATCTTTTTGGAAACACCTAGCAATTCTCATTGCAAATTTGTTAAATGTCATTTTCGGTGAATCATGAGGAATTGTTGTAACAAAATTGATCCCTTGGCATATTCTTTTCTTAGTAAAGAAGGATCAAATGTGGTAAGAGATATATAATGTATTTTTGGAGAAATACAAGGGGTTAGAAAAATTTGAAAACTCACGAGCAAATTATGAAAGAAAGATCATCTTCGAGAAACCCACCAAAGAACCAAGATAGTTTCTTCGTGTTGGATCTTCATGTATGTGAGTTGGTTACAAGTGTATAGCCATCACACAACTCGAGATTGTTCATGAAACTCTCCCTATTTGATGAATCTAACAAGATTTTGAATTAATCTGCATGTTTTTAGGCAATATGGTGTATCATTATCATTTTTAAATGCCTGCAAATAGTTTTCATTGTTCTTGTTGCAATCTTGCATTGAAAGTCTTTAGAAATCACACAGGATCTCCATTTCTAGTTGATAGTTTAGTGGCATTTGCAATCTCATATTCAGAAGAGCCTTCATTTGATAAGGAGATAAACAAATTTAAAATCACTTTACCTTCCTTGACTGCAGAGATTTCTTGTAAGCCTTTGGGGGCACCTTAGGTGTGGTTTGATCAAGGATTTTTGTGTTTAATTGAGTTCTTTACTTCAAGCTTTTGTGGTGAGTTCTCAAAGATTGTGTGAAGAGTGCTTCTGGCTTCCATTTATGCCTCTTCTAGTTGAAAGAATGTCCGATTATTTGAATCATTTTATCCGATAGTTGTTTCAAGTATTGTAGAGATTGTCAAAGATTTGATATATCCCGGTTTGTCTCATCAAAACCCCACCAACAAATCATTCTATACAACCCATCCTACCCATACTACACCTGCATCTACATTGTGTGTCAACAAAAGAATACAATCCATTTACAAAAATGCATAAAGTAAATCAGAATTATACAATGTCTTGATAGCCTCCCTTGCATTGAAAATATCTCCATAATCTGGTAGTGACAACTTGTGAAAGTCAGATTTGGAGTATTGATCATATTTTCCCAAGGTCTTTTCATACTATTTGCATAAATTGAGGGATATCTTCATCTCGTTCACCATTTGGGGGTTACAATATAGGTTCTCTTACCTTGGTTGAAAAGGCACAAACCTAAAATAGTGAGGTTCGAGATCAAATCCTTTCAATGTGCTATCCATCTCTCCAAAACTGAGTGCCAGTTAGATCACCTTGCTGGCTACAAAACAACACACATCATGATCTATCTGACTTCAAGATTCATGCTATATCTCCGATGCTACCGAGAGTGAAAAGGAAAAAAATTGGGTACCAACACAATCTTCTTACATTTTACTAAATTTAGTCGTTTAGGGTGTGGGCTTTTTGGAGTGTGTAAGTTTATTTGTCATATTATTCACCCACCTCTTTATTGTGCTTTGGAGAATGAATTTGAATTTTGTGTTGGAGTTGAGGATGTGTGATGTGGAATCCTACATGGATCCACCTCATCCTCTTCTCTTCTCTATTCTATAAAATTGAAACTCCTTGCTTTGTTTTGGGTTGTTGAACTTTTGGAATGCTTCCTTAGGGTGAATTTCCTTGGCTATTGGAGCTCTTGTTGATTTTGGAGGAGATTGGTGAGCATTTTATACTTGGGAATTACTAATTTTGGGATTATATTTTGGCATTGAAAGCTTGTGGTTTTGGAACAAAATCCTACATGGAGAGGTAGGATCTTAGCTCTTCATATATGCTTTTGTTTCTTTTTATGTTTGTGTGAATGGTGAGTGTTTTGTGTGTTTGTTGGGTGGTTGGCTAGACCGCCTAGGAATTGTGTAGGAGAAGGCTATAAGGAATCCATGTGGGGGGCATAAGGGAATGCCAATGGCATCAAAATTATTTTGGAGGAGTTTGGGATTGGGATCCACCAAGGAAAATAAATAGCTTGCATTTCTTACTTATTCGGGGGCATAAGGAAATTTGTGGGGGACATAAGAAGAGATTGTGGGCGGG
This sequence comes from Taxus wallichiana var. yunnanensis, assembly GCA_018340775.1. Classification (NCBI taxonomy): domain Eukaryota; kingdom Viridiplantae; phylum Streptophyta; class Pinopsida; order Cupressales; family Taxaceae; genus Taxus; species Taxus wallichiana. Next base: position 1,067,261,308 of record CM031240.1, read on the forward strand.
CTTAAACATACGTGTGATGATTTATATTGGTGGTTTGTTACGGTGGATACATAATTCCCATTGGAAAGCATAATCAACTCCCTCTTAGTTATTGATGCTTTTGCTTACATGATGAATCCCTGAGTTCTGTCTTAATGTTCCAATGCACCATTTGTAAACTACTATTTTGTTTGGACTGTGTTTTTAATTTGAAATGTACATGTTGAAAGATTTCTTTGTGATGTGGAATCCTATTGTTGCACCGAGTTGAAATACATTTCTTATTGCATTTTGGTTGGGGCTTTAGGGCCAATGAAGAAGGATGGCTTCTCCTCTTCATTGGATGTCTTGGTTAGGTGGAGAGAATTGTTTTGCCCTACCTTTTTTGTGATCAAATTGGAAGAATGAGAAGAATTCATGTGTTTGTCTTGGAGTGACAAAAGGAGACAATTTTGTGAGTCCACGTGAAATTAAATCCCATTGTAGCCTTTCCCACTTTGAAGTGGATGTATTGTAAATGTTTTGAAATGGAAAGAGGATGTATGGATTATGAAATTTGTAAAGTCAAATGAAAAAGAGATAGACTCTATTTTTTCTTTGAAAGAATGTGAAGGAAATGTAATTTGTATGATGAATTTTGGGAAGGAATAAAAAAAGAAGTTGAAATTTGAAATGTAAAAGAGTTGTGCTCTGTATTCAGTTCTTTTATTAGAAAAGAAAGACATGTATTTTGTATGTTGTATTTTAACAATATATATGAAAAGAATTGTAAAATATTCATTGAACTTATGGAAGTTGTCTTACCTTGTTTAGAATGGTATTGTTATAGTTAAAATTCTGTATTTGAAATCCCTGGTTGGAAAACTAGAAGAAGGAAGTATGTATGTATGAAGAAAATGCATTGTCATGTCTTGTTGATATGCATGATTGGAAAAGAATAGAATTTGCATTTTTTTTTCTACATTTTGATTGAAGGAAAGATAACTACTTTAAATGAGCATGGAATGAATTCAATTTTGTTATAGTATAGCAAAGGCATAAACTAATCCTTGTTTTGAATTGTATAAAATCCATCTTTTATTCCCTTTGTATACTTGTAAATTTTTTATCAAATATTAATCGAATGACCTGCAAGCTATAAAAGACAAATGAAATATTAAATTTATCTTAAGGTGATCAAAATGATTCCAAGTAGATAAGGAGATAAGGCAAAAGTAATCCGTAACTGATTTCCAATCATTTTTACCACGTATCCGGCCTTATCCAAAACTTTAAAAAGGTAACTCAGGATTATTTCTAAGTCTGCATCTTCCACGTTGAAGGCTAGGATTAAAAGATGGATAAGATCGATAGTTATTGTGCATCCATTTGTTTTGACCGCCATAGGAGCTATAGGAAGCTTGGAATCATGATTTTTGCATCAAAATTCATCAAATTTATAGTGATTTTGTGTCGTCTTGGCCTTCCAGGATCATTGGCATCACTTTCATGGCTTAATTTTTGATTTGAGATGTTTTTGAAGTAATTTTTTACCCCAGCCCGAGCAAACACGTGAAATGACAAAATCAAAAGTTGTAGAGGTAATTTGAAAAGGTAGAAAGGTGAAAATGATGAGTAAAAGGTGTTTGCTTGCCTGAATGATGAAAAATGTACCTCTAGCAAGGGTAATGATCTAGATATTTATAATGATTTAATCTTTTTGGGCACACCTGAAAACCTACAAGTGTTTTTCTGTTTGATGTCATTTTCTTTGAATCATGAAGAATTTTTGTAACAGAATTGATCCCATGGCATATTCTTTGCTTGGGAAAGATGGCAAGAGATATATAATGCATTTTGGAGAAATTGTAAAGGGATGGGAGTTGAAAATCATGAGAAAATTCTAAGAGAAGGCTCATTTTTTGAGAAACCCACCAAAGAACTAGAATAATTTCTTTTGTGTTGGATCTTCATGTATGTGAGTTGGTTACAAGTGTGGTTACCAACGCATACGCTTTGAGATTGTTCATGAAAATCTCCCATGCTGATGAATCTAATAAGCTTTTGAGTTAATCTATGTTTTCCGGGAAATATGATGTCTCAGTTATCATTTTTAAGTGTCTCAGTAAATAGTTTTCATTGTTCTTGTTGCAATCTTACATTGAAAGTATTTAGAAATCACACATAATCTCCATTTCTTATTGATAATTTAGTGGCATTTGCAATCTCATGTTCAGAAGAGCCTTCATCTGATAAAGAGATAAAAAAATTAAAATCACTTTACCTTCCTTGACTGTAGAGATTGCTTGTAAGCCTTTGGGGTACCTTAGGTGTGGTTTGATCATGGATTTTTGTGTTTAATTGAGTTCTTTACTTCAAGATTTTGTGGTGAATTCTCAAAGATTGTGTGAAGAGTGCTACTGGGCTTCCATTTATGCCTCTTCTGGTTGAAATAATGTCTTGATTATTTGAAGCATTTTATCTGATAGTTGTTTCAAGTATTGTAGAGGTTGTCAAAGATCTGATATATCCTAGTTTGTCTCATCAATACCACACCAAAACATCATTCTAAATAACCCATACTACCCCTGCATTACATTGTGTGTCAACAAAAGCATCTAACCCATCTACAAAAATGCACAAGGCATATTAGGATTATACAATGTCTTCAATAACCCTTTCCTTGCATTGAAAATATCTCCATGATCTTGGAGTGACAACTTGTGAAAGTCAGATTTGGAGTGTTGATCATATTTTCCCAAGGCCTTTTTATACTATTTGCATAAATTGAGGGATATCTTCATCTCCTTCACCATTTGGGGGTTACAATATAGGTTATCTTACCTTGGTTGAAAGGCACAACCTAAAATAGTGAAGATTAGATCAAAATCCTTTCAAAGTGCTATCCATCTCTCCACAAATCTGAGTGCCAGTTAGATCATATCCCCGGCTACAAAATGACACACATCATGATCTATCTAAATTCAAGCTTCATGTCATATCTTGATGCTGCCGCTGACCGAAAAGGAGAACAAATTTGGGTACCAACACCTTGGCATTGCTGCCGGGAGTTTGGAATTTCTTGGTGTTTGTGGAGTGTTTCAAGAGTTTGAGCATTTGTGTATTCAAGTATTTGAGTTGCTACATTTTTAAAATATCATTCTATTCTTCAGATCTGCAAGTTTTAAGAAAAATTTCAATCTCTGTCTACCCTTTTTTCATTTCCCAATAGTTTATACACTTTGGTTGTAGAGTGTGATTGATTAATCTAAGAAAAAGAAGGTCGATTTATTAAAGCTTTGCAAAGTTTTCAGTCCTAGCAAACATTTGATGATTATTTCAATGCATTCTTGCACAACTAAGGTGAAATTCCTTAGTGGCAACTCCATTTTGATTTGATCTTGAAAATATCGCTTGTCTTACCTTTCTGTCATTTATAATTCCTTTCATTCCTTTGAAAGCAGATGAGAGGTAAGGGTTAGGGAGGAGGAATACCCAAATTGAATGTCGAGAGGGTGTGCGCGTACCGTAGAGAAAGATCGGATCATTGCGAAGAACTCCTTTTTGTCTTGGAAGGACTACTGTCGAAGTAAGAATACAAGACCACCAGATACAAGACCACCAGATTTTAATTAGACAATAAATGAGGGAGCTGCCTTGGGCCAGGAAATATAAAACTTCCTTTCGAAGGTGGTGGTTCCCTGCTAATATGAATTAACACAAATTATTGTAAAATCACAATTTAATTGCCTCGTTGAAACAAGTAGAGGAAAGGCTGGTTTTGGTTTTGAATCACATAGTGGCCGATGTGCAGATCACATCCAGTCTCGGTTGATATAACCGATATCGGTGGGGGTAATGTTTTAGGGGCTTTTGGTGAAGGTTGGTTGTAGGGTGGTTGTGGTGTTTATAAAATTTGGTAAATGAGTGGGGTTAGGTAATGAGGTGATGAGAGGGACTCGAGAGAGTATGGGGAGGGTGTTCTTGGGGTAATGTAAGGGTAGAGGAATGACAGTTAGATGTAGTGTTTGTTGGGTAGTAGATCTAGGAATAGACTTATGATATGTTGGTTGTGATTGAAGTTCAATAAATGTTATTAAAAGGACATATAAGACTTACTTGGTTATTTGATGAGGATGCAGGTCAAGAATTTGTGATGACAAAGGAAGGTTCGAGTAGGATGACGACAATCGAAGATGAGATATCTTCCTCTCCGATGTTCGGATGAGTGTCGCGGGCTCTGGTTATTCGGTGGCAGCCTCTTGGGCTTGATGTCCTTCTCTGCAAACTCCTCTTGTTTCTTCACTTGTCTCTGTTCGGCCAAGTAAAATTCTGGATCCTTCCAATGACTTCTCGATTTGATCAAATGAAAATCCCACCCCTTGTTTTTGGTTGGGGGAGGTCATTTACAGGGAACCGATGGTGGTTACATAACCGACGGCGGTCGAGTAGGAACCGGTATCGGTCAGGTCAAAGTGGGCTATTTTTAGTAAAATAGCCAACTTTCCCTCCTTTTCTCCCGAGGGATTAGTTGCGGGCTTGGTCAAGTCATTACGAGGTTGGTTTTAGGTGCGGGTGAGGAGTCATTTAGTCATGGGTGTGGATGTAGACCAAGTTATAGGTCTTAATTAGGTTAGTTTAGGGTTAGGACTAGGTCATGATGAGGTGGCGAAATGAGGTGGTAGGTATGGCGATGTGGATTTATTAATTATAAGGTAATTAATAAATAATTGTGTAAGGTTTAGGTGATGAGGTTAGGTTGCGAAATGAGATGCGGGGCACAAGGGGGTCGTAAGACACAAATTTGGTGTCTACATTAGCCCCTTATTGTCGTGTAGCTTGTCTTGTAAAGCTGCACGGACAATAATATGAAGTGGTTACCCTGTTAAGGGTATAGGTAATCCCCCTCAAATCTATCACAGATTGAGGTAGCGTGAAATCAGGGATAGGGTTGATAAAGGGTAAATGGTGTTGAGATGATGGTGAGATGGTGGGGTAGGTCCAAAGAAGCAGACGCACGTTGAAATGTAGTAGTGCGACCAGGGTACATGATTTGAAGAGCAAACAAGCAATTCATAGGCAAAGGTCGATAGTTTATCCAAACAAGGGTGATATAATCCGTATCCAAGGCATAGGAAGTAGCTCCAGGGGATATAACGGGTAAGGTACAGGAACGTTTAGGCATGTTCGGCAGTACCAAATGGTTGGTTTGGTTGAGATAAACGTCACGGTCTAGGTCTAGGCAAAGTTGGTCGACTGATCAAGTCAAGTACCCTAATCATGCTAAAACACGAACAGGTGAGCTCGATTGAACAAAAAGCTACAGGATGGGTGGGTAAAATTGTAATTTGTTGGTTTTGGGTGAGGTATTTGAGTGGTGCGGCCTTGGGTCGGGCCTGATTTGTTGGTGGCGGCCTTGGGTCGGGCCAAATGTTGGTTGCGGCCTTGGGTCGGGCCAAATGGTTGGTTGCGGCCTTGGGTCGGGCCGAATGGTTGGTTGCGGCCTTGGGTCGGGCCAAATGATTGGTTGCGGCCTTGGGTCGGGCCGAATGATTGGTTGCGGCCTTGGGTCGGGCCAAATGGTTGGTTGCGGCCTTGGGTCGGGCCAAATGGTTGGTTGCGGCCTTGGGTCGGGCCAAATGGTTGGTTGCGGCCTTGGGTCGGGCAAATGGTTGGTTGCGGCCTTGGGTCGGGCAAATGATTGGTTTCGGCCTTGGGTCGGGCCAAATGATTGGTTTTGGCCTTGGGTCGGCGGGCAATAAGAAGTCAACAAAGGCTATTTAGCAAAGGAGGGTATAGGCGATGTGGTGAGAAAGGGAGATTAGTGAATAAGGGCAGAAATTGGGGAAAAGGTGGTATTAAACCGATATCGATTCTCTATGACCGGTATCGGTTAGATGACCGATACCGGTTCATTAGGGCATAATATAACCGATATCGGTTATAGGTCAAAAACCTATAAAAAGAAAAATATGGCCTGTCATTGTCACATTGTCAATTTGAAAACCAATTTTAGTTGTCTGAGGTGTATTAGTGAGATTGTTTGAATTTGTGCTGAGGTGGCACTATTTGAGTGGAGAAGTGAGTGGTTGGTAGGCCCTAGCGAGTAGGAGGTAGCATTTGATTGGTGGAGGACCCAGCAGAGGGGATTTATAGCCATGGCACAGCCAGGAGGAGCAGGAGGTGTTGGACCAGCTGGACCACCACCACCTATCCCACCACGACGACGTGTAGTAAATGCAGTAGGTTGAAACCTCTCATTATGTGAATTTAATGTTTTTAAGCTAGATTTGGGTTTTGGGTAGGAATCCATGTTTTTAATAAAAGAATGAATAAATGGAAGTTGTTTGGAAAATGGAGAGGGTAGGTAGGTTAGTTAGGCTAAAACGGTAGGGTGGGTAGGTTTTTAGGGTTTTTAATGGGTAAAAGGGGAGTAATAGGCCAAAAATGGGTTTGGGGGGCCGCGTCGGGTTCGGCTCCGTGATTTTCTGATGGCCGATGCGGTCACTAAGCTAGCGGCGGCATCGGTCGGTCATGAGAATTTTCGGGCAAGGTTGGTTTGTGGTTGACCGGTGTCGGTCGTATGTCGACCGGCGTCGGTGGAGAAATGCGATGGAGAGAGGACCGGTGGCGGTCATGGGTGACCGGTACCGGTCCTTAGTTAGGATTATTTATTTTGTTGGTTTGGTTTTGTTGTTGTTTTGGGTTTTGGTTGTTGTTTGGGTTGTTGTTTGGGTGTTTTGTTATTGTTTGGGTTGTTGTTTGGGTGTTTTGTTATTGTTTGGGTTGTTGTTTGGGTGTTTTGTTATTAGTGGTTTGGGTTTTGTGTTTATTGTTGGGCTTTGTGTTTTGGGGGTGAAGAGGGAAGGGGTAGAGGTTGATAGGAAGGGTGATTGGTGGGTGGGGGGAAAATGGGGCGGTTGTGTGGTTGGTGCGGTTAGGATAGATTAGGTGTTGGGCATGAATGGGGAGGTGTTAAATTGGTAGGGGCATAGGTAAATGGGCGAGAGTAGAGTGAGTGATTGGTAGGGTGCGAGATAAGGAAAGGGGATATCGTAAAGGTTTTATGGTAAAATAGGTGGGTGTAGGTGTGTGTTATAGAGTCGGGGTGTGGTCGGGTGGGTAAAAGGGGGTATAGAAGGTTAAAGTAGTTGTTGTTTGAAAGGGTAGGTCTAATGAAGTGGGTGATTTGTGCAGGCACGTCAGCAGCTGACTATGCGGGATAGGATGCCCCCGCTGTTGAGACGGATGCGGCCACACGTGTCCCGCCGCAGTGATGGGCCATTATGCGCGAGGTGGGACTCGGCGGAGTCCAGCGATATAGGGCTATAGATAGGGATCACAGTCTTATGGTTGCCCTCATCGAGAGATGGGATCCGGTGACTAATGTTTTCCATCTCCCGACTGGAGAGATGACTATTACCTTAGAGGATGTATATCGCATCCTGAGACTGCCAATCGTAGGAGAGCGGTATTCAGTAGATGCAGAGATAGCTATGGACAACATTCTTCAGGTATTTGGGGATGCAGCCGCGCTATTGACTTATCACAGCGTGAGCATTGCCTATGGGGACATGTATCGTGCCCACAGACATGAGACACGGCTTGCCGTGTTGATGATGATAGGCATCACATGCTTCACCCTCCGACTCGAGGGAGGCCGCTTTCCACGTGCGTTGATGGGGGTGCTACACGAGATGGTGGAGGAGCATACGTGTTATGCTTGGGCACCAGTATACCTGGTGCAGCTATACAGAGAGCTGTGGGGCTATCGCCGGATGAGGTGATTCGGGATTTGTTCCACATTTTTGTTACACTGCTGGGCATATGAGCACATCATATGTATTCGACCAGTAGGGCTGCCCCAGCAGCCAGGGCCACAGGTGATATATAGATATGGTTTTCAGAGGTGGTTGGGGGTCGTGGGCCAGCCACGAGCGGTGCTCGCCGGACGGGATGTAGCTTACTACCATCATTTGCTAGAGGGCGTGACCGCATTGGATATTGTATGGAGGCCTTACAGAGGTCATCAGCCCCCATGGAGGAGCCCGATCACAGTTGCGTTGGATCCAGTATACTTTCTGGATAGCAGGACGGAGGCCGGGAGAGTATGAGCGGATACCCCTAGAGAGGGTACGACGGTAGTTGGGGCTACGACAGGATGAGCCACCTCCCTTCCCTCAGTACCGGAGGGAGGATGTAGAGGCCCCCACTACTGCACCATAGCCCGTGGACCCAGATTGGGTAGCAGAGAGGCCGGCAGATGATACAAGTGGCAGCCGGGTGCACTGAGATCATTTTGGTATGGTGGGTAGGGGAGAGAGAGCGGCGAGAGAAGCACAGCCCGTACAGCCAGACTTAGCGGCTGTTATAGCAGAGAGGGACCAGCTCAGGGGGCAGGTGCAGTTGTTACAGGGGCAGCTTGCTGCTGCACAGGCACAAATAGGTGTCTTACAGGGGTAGCTAGCAGAGCAGCAAGGTGCGAGCCACACATGCACCACGAGCACCACCAGCACCACGGCACCACGGCGGCAGCGGCGCCTGCCACGCAGCACACAATGCAGTGCACAGTACCTGCACGGCGAGACCACAGCACAGTGCACGCCCGGCACCGGCACACCACGAGCCACGAGCGGGGTGTATTGGTAGGATAGGGGCCATTGTTATTAGGAGTCGGGGGACCAGCCCCAGCAGCTATGGTGGCACGGGCCCACTATATGGAGGTGAGAGCGGAGGCCCGGTATTATCAGGATGTCCTTGATGGTACCGGGGCTGACTATCAGCCATATGCGGTGCACAGAGCCGAGACCTCGGAGTCAGAGATCCCAGGGGGTGCAGCTACAGCCGGTGGGTCGGTGACAGGGAGGAGGCGGGAGCAGCGCGGAGACCCGCGAGGAGAGGAGGCCGAGGCGGTGGGGAGAGTTGAGACATCCCGGAGCGGAGATAGGTGTTTTTGTTTGTACATTGGATATAGGCACCGTGCTGCAGAACCGGTTATGTATATAGAGGCCTGCGTGCCCACATATGATTCATTCATTCATTTATTCATCTTGTTGTATATACGGCTGCATGAGCGAGTACGGGTTGTATAGTTGATCCGGCATGAGCGAGTATATTTTGATATGAGAGACCGGCTGCATGAGCGAGTCGAGATTTTGCGATTATTGCGGCTGCGTGCAGCTTTGTATTATTATGAGATCACAGAGGCCCCTATGCAGGGCAAGTTGTATATTTGAAACCTTTGATGTATACATATATGATGATTTTGACTCACATGGTTTATATATTGATGGTGTTGATGTCTTTTGTTGATGGCTTTTGAAATGGAATGTGTGTATATATAGATGATGAGTTTGATTCACATGGTTTATATATGGATGGTTTTGATGTCTTTGTTGATGGATTCACATGGTTTATATATGGATGGTTTTGATGTCTTTGTTATGGCTTTTTTTATTATAGATAGATGATGTTGATGAAATTGTGATGAGATATTGATGTGATGTTGATGACAAATATGGATAATGGTGTTGTTATGCAGGAAAAAGAGGCGGGCGCCACAAAAATTGGGTAGAAAATAAAGGAAAGGACTATGTTTAAGAAAAAGTAGGCATGTGACCGATATCGGTTAGATAACCGACGTCGGTAGAGGATAGACCGATATCGGTTAGGTAACCGATACCGGTTATTCCAAAATGAGCTTTTCTAAAAATAGAAAAGCTTGGGTGGCAACTTAAGTTCTTATTTTTAGAGTCATGCAAGAAGTTAAATACGTGAATGCGACGTTGTTTGACGACTGAGACAGGTAATTGCATGAGAGAATTGAGTGATAAGGAGGAAAGAGATAGGTAAAGTGAGTGTGGGCTGAGATTCAGAAGGTAGAAAGGCAAGTTATATTTGAAAAGGGTGGTGAACATGGCTGAACGAGGAGAAGCATCCAGCAGGGAGAGACGAGAGGGAAGACAGGGTCCACCTCAAGCTGCTGCATCCCAAGAGGTAAGTTGTTTGGTTGTAATTTGATTCTTGCATGTTTTGTGAATGGGATGAGGGAGAGTAAGTAGATAAAGATGAGAAAGAAAAGGTGATAGGCAAGGGTTTGGGATGGGGTGAGTGTGATGGGGTAGGTAAGCAGGGGTTTCGCGTATGTTGTTAGGTATAGAGACGAGTAAATGGGAAAAATATTTATCGCAGGTGTATGTTTTGAAGCATGTTGTATATTATTTTGACAGTGACCGGTATCGTTTAGAGATAACCGGTATCGGCTAGTAAACCGGTATCGGTTATCTATAACCGATATCGGTTACTGTAGGAATTTCCAGAATGTGAGAAAAACCCTTGGGGATTTGATTTACTGAAAGGCTGTGTGTCGTTTTGATGTGTGCAGGCGGAGGCAGGGCTCAGGATGAATGATAGTGTGCCAGCTTTGTTGTCACGGATCCGAGCGGATGTAACACCAGCTGAATGGGCATTGATAAATCATTTGGGATTAAGTGGAATCCGCTATTATTCACGAATCACACGTAACCATGCTATGTTACAGGCGTTAATTGAGAGATGGAATCCAGAGAAGAATACCTTCTATCTGCAGCGAGGGAGATGACAGTGACGTTGGAAGATGTGTTTAGGATCTTGAGGCTCCCAATTACAGGAAGACCAGTGTATCAGGCAGGGCCAAGTGCAGCGGGGAGCAATAACAGCAGTATTTGGTCCATACGCACGGGACTTGACACAACGAGGTTTGACATTCACTTATGGTATAATGTATGCAGCACACCCTGAGGCAACAAGGTTGGCAGTGGTATTAATGATAGCGGTGGGGTATTATGCATTACGAGAGGCGGATGGGGGAAGATTTCCAAAAGCATTGATGTGTATTATTTGGGAAATGATAGAAAGGAGCGTGACTTTTGCATGGGCACCCGCATATTTGGCGGAGCTATACAGGGGTTTATGGGCTTGCAGGTGAAGTCACAGGACGACACTGGATTGTTCATACTTATTACATTGTTGGGCCTATGAGCACATTGTTTGCGTGCGACCAATAGGCCGACCCATCAGTCGGGAGAGCAGGAGTGCGAGAGGTTGGGATTGACGATGGGTCAGAGCGAGAACAAGAGGCAAGATCCCAGGCCGTGATAGGTGACACAGTATTATAGGTAGGTATGGGAGATGGTGATGATTGCGGATATCTGTTGGAGGCCTTACGGGAACTATATGGTAACAGAGAACATAGCTGAGGAGTTGAGGGGTGTAGAGCGATTGAGGTGGATCGCGGGGCACAGGCCAGGTGAGTATGAGAGGATTCCTCTAGATCGCGTGCGGTGACAATTTGGATTTGTTCAGGATATACCCCTGGCTTATAGACCATATATGAGGATTGACGCGGAGGCATCATTCTCACCTCCCCGGCCGACACCTCCAGAAGGACCAGAAGAGATAGCAGCCGATCGCAGGGTAATGGATGCGGGAAGCAGCGAGAGGCCTATAGATTATGGTGGGTAGAGAGCTGCGAGGTGTACGTGATCATCATGACATATTTGTGATTACAGCGGAGAGAGATCATCTGCAGGGTTTAGTTCATCAGCTCCAAATGTGGGTGAATGAGACAACAGGATTGTTAGCGGTTGCGGAGTCACGAGTGGAGAGACTAGAGGTGAGATTCCTCCATGCGAGAGAGCGTATTCATATGTTACAGGAGAGATTGGTAGATCAGTGGGTGGTACCAATAGCCGTGGTGCCTTTGAGGATGGAGAGGCCGGCGAGAGGCGTCGATGATCACGATCATCACCTGGTTCGGGATGAGGCGCAAGGGTCTAAGTGAGTTTTATAGAGGTATAAGAATAAATAAGGATGCCGACCTATGCGTCGATGATAGAGAAGATGTATTTGTTGAACATCTAAATAAAACTGAATATGTATGTTAATTTGAGTTATAATAATAAGAAGGGTCGCGTTGTGAATGTTTGTTTTGAAAAAATGATAAAGATGAATGTTGGCGAAAAGAAATACACTAAAATATGTATATTTACAACACATGATAGGTTATGGTAGGGGATGGTCGAGCTAACCTTGGGAGACACCATGTCTCCTAAGTGCTGCCTACATAGCCCTTTGCACAAAGCAAGGAGGGCCTCAGACCGATGTAGTTCTCCCTTAGGACCAGGGAGAGGTGAATTCAGGCAATTTAGGTATGGTTAGGCAATTTGTTGGTTGGTAAAAATATTGATATTGGTAGGGTAATGTTGTTGGTGTTGGTAAGGAATTGGCGATGTTGGTATAGGTATAGGTGAAGTGAAAGTTAGCCTACCCAAGTGGTAGGGAACCGTATCCTGATTAAGGTCAACACATAATCATAGAGTCGAGCAAAAGAGGCAAAAGTGTCCCGTAGTTGAGAAGAGCTAAACAAACCACATAATAACGTAGAATGAGCTTGAACCTCTAGGTACCTTGCATAGACGAGAAGTCGATAGGTGAAAAGAGTGGTATAATCACAATATATCGGGTATACGTCACGTCCCTTGAGGTTCGTTGTTTAAACAAATGGTGAGGTGAGGTGGATCACGTAGGCGAGGAGGTGCGAGAACTTGTTATAAAGTGAGTATCTGACGAAAGAGAACCAAACCTAAATAGACAAGTCCATGACTCAAAAGTGCTTTTGAATGTGGCTTTTATTTTGTTGAATATAGATTGATCGATGTGGGAAGTCTAAAGGGATATGTATTTTGTTACTCTTGAGGTCTTCTGAAGCTGATCAATGCGAGAAGCTTTGATAAAAAAGGCTGGTGTGTATAGCTGTCCTTGAGGGAGCGAGTCTATTTATAGTAGTAGATGCGGCGTTTGTGTATAGTTGTCCTTTGGGGAGCAGTCTATATATAATAGCAGCAATAGTTTGGCATATATTTGTCCTTCGAGGGAGCAGATCTATGTATAAGTTCGAGGTCTAGATGTCTGTTGGGCATAAAGCATCTAGTTTTGTAGGAAGTTTGACTCAAGAAAATCCCATAAGTGTTTAGTTAAGAATGTGTCATTGTGATACTTTGAAGTCATGGACTAGTCTAAAAAGGGAAGGCATCTTTAAGGGGAGGTGATAATCAAACCATGTGAGCTTGATTTGATTTTGAGATGTAGGAAACAAAGTGTATGCGATGGTAAAATGAGCTCAAGGGGACGAGTGCAAGGTAGATAAGAAGTGATATAACACTAAATTCAACGAGTAGAATGGTCGAAGATGCAAGGCATTAAGGGGCTCGAGCTCGGGTTTACCATTAAGCGAAGCTAAGCGATAAGTGCACGATCCATAAGTGTGAGTGATAATGTAAGGCCCAATCAATTGGGAGCAAATTTTCCACGTTTGCTCTTTTCTAGTTTGGTTACATGTTGATTCTCTTTGAGGACAAGATCACCAACCTTAAAGGTACGCTCATGAAGTCGCTTATCATAAGCACGCTTGATGCATTTTTGATAGATTTGAAGGTGGTCAAGAGCATAAGGCGGCGCTCGTCAAGAAGCTCTAATTGGGCTAACCGCTCCTGGCGGAAATCATCGTTGGTGAGAATGTCCTGAAGAGATATTCTGAGGGAGGGTATTTGTATTTCGAGAGGCAAGACAGCCTCGGTACCATATACCAAAGAAAATGGTGTGGCATTAGTGGAGGTACGAATGCTAGTACGATAAGCCCAAAGGGCAAAGGGGATGTGATCATGCCAATTTCTTCCAGAATCGTTAACAACTTTCATGAGAATTTTGGTCAGGGTTTTGTTAGAAGATTCGGCTTGGCCATTTGCTTGTGGATAGTACGGTGACGAGAAGCTAAGTTTGATACTGAAGTTGTTACAAAGGTCTTGTAACAACTTATTTTTGAAAGATTTACCATTATCTATTATCAGGCGATGAGGAACACCAAAACGACAGATAATGTGATGGTTAACGAATTCTACGATTTTTTCTTTTTGGTTGAAATGAGTGGAATGGCCTCCACCCATTTTGTGTAATATTGGTTCGTTGTGATTATCCATCGGTGACGTTGCGAAGAGGGTGGGTGAATCTCACCAATAAGGTCTAAACCCCATTGTGAGAAAGGCCAAAGATCTCGTGCGACCTATAGCGGATGGCTAGGAGTATGTTGAAGGTTGGCATGTTGTTGACACATAACACACAATGCTTAACATATTCATAGTAGATCGTTATTAAAGTAGGCCAATAATAGCCTAGGCGAAGGATTCGTTTGGCCACGGCAAGAGCCACTAAAATGTCCACCACAAATACCGTCGTGGACTTGTTGGATGGTATAGGTGACCTCGCGCCAGTTAGACATCGAAGGAGGATGCCATCAAAGCCACGTTTATAAAGGAGTCCCCCCATGATGACATAACGAGAAACATTTTTAAGAAAAGCACGTTTACCGGTACTCGTTAAGGTCAAGTGGGAGAGCAGAGGTTGTAAGGTAGTCGTGAAATTGGTGATACGGGTATCCTGTGAATTAGCGAGACACATTATTTATCATACAAACAACCGGGTGAGTAAGATGGGAAGCAAAGAGTTGTTGGACCAAGGCGAATATGTCGAGTCGAGTTGGTGAGGTAGGAATTTGAGAGGCTAAGCAAGCCATAGTATCCACAAATTTGTTAGTGGAGCGGGAATGGTTTGGATAGAATAATGAGTAAATAAGGTCAAAAGTGAATCACGTAATGTTTGTACTTTTGAAGTTCCTCATTTTACATTGGTAGATGCCCATAACTTGGTTGACTACCAATTGAGAGTCGCCGAAAATGTTGATAGATTTGACACCTAAGTGTAACATGACACTGGAGACCCAAAACAAGGGCCTCGTATTCCGCATTTGTATTATTAGTGCGGGAAATCAAGCCGGAATGAAAGAGGCATAGGCTCAGCGTCAAGAGGAATGAGAACAACGGCGGCTCCTCTGCCACGCTGGCATTTGGATCCATTGAAGAAGAGGGTCATTGGATAGGGCTCCTCCCTGAGTGAAAGAGTGGCGATGAGTTCGTCGGGGAAATTAAAATTGGTAAATTGCTCCCCAGGTAAAGGGGCTTCCGTGAGTTGGTCAGCAATGGTTTGTCCTTTGATTGACTTCTGGTGTATAAATTCAAGGTCGAGGTCAGCGAGGAGCATAAGCCATCGGGCGATGCGTTGGTTTAGATGAGGCTTGGCATACATATAATGGATGGGGTCCGTGTTGGTGATGATGAAAGTTTTGTGATTCAGGAGGTAGTGTCGGAGTTTGGTGGCCACGAATGATAGGGCTAGGCACAACTTTTCTACATGTGTATACCTAGTCTCATAATCCACCAGAGTACGACTTATATAATAAACGGCTTGTTCTCGATACTCGGAGTCACGATGTGTGAGCATGGCCCCTACAGCGTGGTCGGTGGCGGAAAGGTAAAGGTAGAAAGGGCGATCGTCCTGAGGTGGGATAAGCACGGGTGGCTGCAAGAGATAGGCTTTAAGAGCCTCAAAGGCTTGGTGGCACTCTTCGCTCCATTGAAAGGCAATGTCCTTTTTAAGGAGGTGATGGAAAGGTTGACATCGATCGAGAGTTGGGAGATGAAACGCCGGATAGATTGGAGTTTACCTTGCAAACTACGCAATTGTTTGAGGTTAGTAGGTGGGGGCATTTCTAGGATAGCTTTGACTTTAGATGGATCGACCTCAATGCCACGCAAAGAGATGATAAAACCAAGAAGTTTTCCGAAAGGACACCAAAGACACATTTCTTTGGTTGAAGAGGCGGACGAGAATATTATAGCAGGTGATCGAAAATAATGGTTAAAACATCGAGATGTTCACTGCGATGTTTAGATTTGCCAAGAAGATCATCGACGTAATCCTCAAGGATAGTGTGCATAATGTCATGAAAAATGTAAGTCATAGCCCGCTGATAGGTCACACCAGCATTCTTAAGGCCAAGCGGCATGACACGATAACGAAGGTTCCCGAGGAGTTATGAAGGTAGTTTTATCTTTGATCGGCGGGGCTACCAAAATTTGGTTGTATCGAAAAGCCATCCATGAGAAAGCATCTCATGACGGCGGTGAGATCAACAAGTTGATCAATACTTGGTAGGGGAAGTCATCCTTGGGGCAAGCGAGGTTAAGGTCTCGGAAATCCGTGCATATCCGAAGTCCCCCATCGCTTTAGTGCAGTGCGATGTTAGAAATCCATTGAGGATAGTCGATAGGTAGAATGAAGGAAAGCAGAAAGGAGTCGTTGAAGTTCTTCTTTGACCAAGAGGGCAATGCGTGGATGCATTTTCTCGATTTCTATTTAAGCGGCTTGGAATCGGGTTTCGAGGTAATGTTATGGACAGCAATGTCGGGATCAATTCTGGCATGTCGGCGTAGGACAAGTGAAAGCTTGGTTGCGGAGTACGGAGAAAGGTAGTAAAGGTGGCTTGTTACGATGTGTTAAGGGATTGTCGATCTTCACAATGTGAGGATCCTCCTCTGTGTGGATGTTGATTTCTATAGTCGACTCATTCAACATGGTTTGAGTTTGAGATGGTAAGCGCGTTGAATATAGGAGTCATCGCACCAAGGTAAGTGAGGATAGAGTCGTCATCACGGCACTCAACAACATTAATTGAAGGTGAATCCTCTTGATCATGTGCGGATATAGAAAGGAAGAGAAGATGGGTCCTCATTATCGCGTTGATAAGTGAGAGGACCTAGGAAGATAGCATTTATGAAAAAAAAAAAAGTTAGGAGGGATAGATTCAGGATCTATCGACTCTGTGGGTGACGATGGCAAAATGGGTGATGATGGTTCGGTAGGGGTGACGTCGTCATCTTCTAGGAGACAACTGACACGAGGTTCCTTCGGTGTAAGTGTTCTAGGAAATCCGAGACCACTACGATCATTGTGCTTGCGTGTAGTTACGGGAATGATTGTATGTCGGCCTTGTTCATAAAGACCAAAACCAAAGCCTTTCCAAGCACAGTGAGTCAAGAAGGTGAGGGCGAAACGATGATTTGTCAGGTATTGAAAATCAGATTGGAAAGGAACCACACCAAGAGGAGGTTCAGGGGTAACGGAGGATGCGTCGACACCCCCATACGTTAGGTTGGTGCGACAATTAGGTGGTCCGTAAGAGATTACCTCCCCCACGTGACGGTCGTAGGTAGGATGCGCATGTAACTGTCGTACTCCTGTGGGGTATGGAAAGAACTAACGTTATATAGGTGATACTCCCCCAGCGTAAGGCGTTGAAAAACATCTACTAAGGGGTCGGAGGTTGGGATGTTAGCTACGGGAAAGGAAGTGGTATTTGCGACGGCGGTTTCATTGGTTGAAGGTGTAGGTGCTGTTGAAGTGGATGGTAGAGTGTGTGGTTGAAGTGGATGGTTGGTTGGGTTGGATGAATGGGTGTCTTGGCCGGTACAAGCACATCGTTAGGCGATATAACATATTACAGGTTTTGAAGGGGAGGATCAGCTTTTACGGTGTAGGACTTCCCTCGTACTCAAATTTTATGCATCTATGTAAGGTGGAGGAACACATCCCATAGCCGGATCGAGGCGGCCTAACAACATATTGTATTGGAACTCTCCCTCAAGGACATAGAAGAGTTCGGGTAAAGTACGTGGTCCTACACGAATGTTAAGGATCACGGTGCCTAAGGTAGAAGTAATAGCATCATTGAATGACCGCAACATGATGGGGTTGGCACACATGCAGCTAGAAGGGATATTCAGTTGTTGGAAGGCTTTTGAAGAGATGATGTTTAGACTAGCGCCCCCATCAATCATAACACGACGCACCCGAATGTCCCGGACATAAGCTGAGATGAAAAGAGTAGGGTCAGGATCTTCTGCACCAAAGTCAACAATTTCGTCTTCGGAGCCGGCGGCGGTGGCTTGCTTGTCATGCGAGAGAAGTGGTTGGGGAGATAGGTTGTTTGGTGAGTGAAGCAACGTGATTGGGTGTTAGAATGGAGGTAACAGGCAAGGTTTCATTAGGTAAGACCTCTATCCCTTGGAGGATGTCAACGAGAGCTTGTCGATGAGATTCAGAAGTCTGAATGAGATCATACAAGTGTCATTTTTACAGGTGATTGGTGAAGCTGTTTGATCATGGTTCGGTGGGAAACTCCATTAGAGACGGGGTAGGTGGGTCCACGAATAACCACTTTAGGTGGTGGTGCGATCGGGATGGTGGACGGAGAAAGAGAGGCCGCAGGTGTGCTTTCTTTCACCTTCCCATTGTTTTTCTGCCCTCGAGTGGCAACACTAATCATGTTGATCTCGTGAACACGAGAGGAGGAGGATGGTAGGGATAAGTCATGGTCTTCGAGAGGTGGGGTTGTAATAATGATAGATTTTGATGAAGCGAGGACAGGTGGTATAGGAGAGGAGATTGAAGCTAAAGGTTTCTCCCTTCGTAAGTTGTCTTGTTTAACCTTTCTGTCTGAGAGAGGTGACTGATGAAGTATGGCTTTCAACGCTTTGCATCCTTCTACATCATGTCCTGGTGTGCGGTGGTAAGCACAGATTTTAGACTCATCATAACCTATAGGTCGAGGTTTAGATGGATCATAAGGTCTAAGTGGGGGTAGGGAAATGGTCGCATTCTCCACCAATATAGCAAGGATTTTGGCGTAAGACCCTTTGAGTGGGTCAAAGTCAGAGGAAGATGAAGCTATTGACTGGGTAGTTTTGGTAATGACGGGGTATGGTTGATTTGTATGGGTGGCGGTTTAGCGAGGATTTTGATAATGGGATTTAACTAAACGTGGCTTCTTTGCGTGAAGCTATGTTTATTTGGTTAGATGATGAGGCCACGATGATGTGGTATCAGAAAACAACCATGGAGCAATAGGAGTGACAACAAACAAATCTTTTGATGATGGAATTTGTTTAGGGTTGATAGGTGGACAGGATACGCGGGATGATGGTGTTGATATACCCTTGGATCTCTGTATGGGGTGTGCGAAGGCGTAGGTCATTTAAAGAAAACGCGGGAGGTATGATATATTGATGCGAGGTGGAGGGATGAGGTCCCAATATGGAAGGTAGGTGTGATGACGATGGTTTTAGTTGTGATAGAGGCATAGGTTGAGGAGATTGAGTCTGTCTCCTAAGTGGATGGACGGCTTTATTTTTAGATAAATCTAGTCGTTTGGGTGGGTGTGTTAAACTGGGTATTGGTGAGGTCCCAAGCGTAGGGGAAGATTTGGTTAGGCTAATAGAGGTGGATGAGGTATTTGGTAGAGATGAGGGGGGTGAAGATGAGGACATAGGCATTTTAAGCTTCTGTAAACACTTTGGGTATATAGTAGAGGCGTCTGGGTCGGTCATCTGCATTTGAGTAGAATAGGGGGTACTCAAACGTTCCCATAGGACTCGTCTATCTTCTGAGGGATGACAATCCTCACGTGTGAATAGGAACTTTTGTATGGAAGAAAGGTGGGTTGTGATTCCGGTCCCTTTGTGGGTGTGATACAGGGGGTAGATGAGGCACTATATCAATGGGCGTTAAGAGGTCAACCGGTCATTGAAAAGATTTAGGCGATGAAGAACTAATAGGTAGGAGGGCATGTTTGAGAGGATCCATCATGATTAAAGAATTTGGTGATGTTGGTGCAGAGAGGTTTCTCGTCTAAGGATGACAAAAGAAGTGGCGAGCCTTCCTCTTGTACAACAAGAATTGTAGAAGGAGATGTTTGGGAAATAGATAAGTTAGATAACATCCGCTCATAGTCTTGCAAGGATGTGGTGTAAGAAGGCTCATCTGTGAGAAGAGACCTCTAGGTGGTTAATTCCTCGATGGGTAAAGGCGGTAAGAATTTCGTCTTGTCTTGATGGTGATGAAGGGGGTTCGGGTTCCTGCGTTAGTGAAGAGGCTTGATTCAGAATTTTTTTGATAGAGGCTTTTGGCTGGGAGTCGAAAACTGCATGGATTTCATGAACACTCTCCTCGGCTAAGATATCTTGGTTTACATTACTGCTAGATGAGTGGTTCGGGAATGGTTTGTTGAAGATTTTCAAATTTCGGTTAGCGGGGGCATTAGGATTATCGAGGGTTATATCCCCTGCATCAACCATTTCCTGCACTATGTTTTTCAACATCTTGCAGTTTTCGTGACTGTGTCCCTTTACGCGGTGAAAGTTACAGAAGTCATTTTCTTTGTACCAAGAAGGTATGGCGCGGGTGGAATCAAACCCGGAGTGAGGTTTAATAGGAGGTAAGGTAATGGCTCCTGCTTTAAGCAATTTTTCCAAGATGACACCATAAGTTTCTCCCAAGGGAGTGTAGTTGATGGGCTCCGCTTTATACTTATAGGTGGTTTTTGGCGGGGTATTAGACGGTGGTTGGGATTTGACCATCACCGCGTGCACAGCTCCTTTTGATTTCGAAGCAGTCGATGTGTGAGGATTGGTGGTGTTAGGTTTGTTGGTGGAATCTTGGGTTCGGAAATTGGGGTTTTTGTTGCGCAACCGCAATTTCTCTTCCTCTAAGGCTCGAATCTCTAGTTTTCGAGCCATAGTAAAGGCCTCGTCAAATGTGTGGAAATTTTGAATTTGGAGGGTAGGAGAGATGTGCTTAGCGCAGGCCCGCGTAAAAAGTTTGATAAGTTGCCTGAGGCAAGGCATATGTAAGTTGGTTGATAAGGCCCCGCCATCGTCCAACGAAATCTATGATAGATTCGTCTTCAAATTGTCGGATGGCATAGAGGTCGGTGATAGATACTTTCTTGGCAATGTTAATGGAGAAATGATCCAAGAAAGATTGGGCTAGTTGGTTAAAAGAGAAGATTGAGTGCTGGTTTAAAGCACTGTACCACTCCAAGGCGGGTCCTGATAAGGACATGGGAAAGGTGCGGAGTAGTAAGGCATCGTCATGAGCAATTAGATAGCAGGCATGTCTAAATGATGCAAGTGTTGTTGAGGATCCTCCTTACTATTAAAACGAGTAAATTTTGGTAATTCCCATTGAGGAGGATATGAATGAAGGGGGACAGAAGGGTGGATAGGCTCCCGACAAACTTGCTCGTATGTCAAGGCGCTACGACTTCACTGAAAGCAGAAGCCTCAGATTTTGCATTTTGTCCATCATTTGTTTGATGAAATCCGTGGTTGGATGAGATGATGGTGCGGTTGCGGTAAATGGAGGCAGATTGGGCCAAGGGCCTCCACTAGACAATGGTGGCGTTAAATGTTGATAAGGTATGGAGGATGAATGTGTTGAGGAACCGAATAGGGATGTCTATATAAGACGTTGAGGTCCGGATACGTGTGTGGAAATGAAAAGGTGGGCGGAGCTTGAGAAGGAAAGCTCGTGTGGATAGGTGGCGAGAGCAAGTCATGAAAGGAGCGATGCAAGAGAGACGAGGAGGTAGGAGCGGTCGGTGGTAATGATATGTGGGGCCCAAGATTAGCAAAGGAAAGCCAATCTATGCCGTATGAACCCCTAAAGCCGCTGGATTGGGAGACGGGGCTAAGGATGCAGAAGGCAAAGTGGAGTTATCAGGCGGAGAAGGAGCTAAATGAGCAGCTATACTAATAGGCATGCCAACAAGGAGTTGACCATCGGGCGTACGGTCAGGGGCATGAGACAAATAATATTGTACAGCGCTAGGATTAGCGTCCAAAAATTTTGCAAATTCCTTATCTCCTACAGGGATTTTAGGAACCTCACTGGTGTCCGTAGGGTTCCCCATAGAATGTGAAGGGTGATTCGAGGAAAGGCACACGAGCGAGGCATGTGAAACCATGGCGGTGGCTTGCTTCTGAGTGATAACAACCATGGACAAGAGTACACAGTAGGGTTTCAATCTATCAGGAATAGAAACAACCTCAGAATGGTGAAATTGGTAGGTTCTTTGGTTTGTCGGGGGTGTAAAAGATAAGATATCGATATCATCGCTAACCGATGTCGGTTATCTTGTATGCTGGCAGCGTCGGTCAATTAACCGATGTCGGTATAATAGGACTGGTATAAGAAACTGTAAGAAGCTGCTGATTTGAGTTTTTAACAATACTTAGTACATCTATCAAACTATTCTGAAGTGATCACTGATCAGTATAGGACAGAGAAACAGAGCTAAAAACAAGCAAGATGACACATGCAAATTAAGAGACTAACCTAGGATTAGTTTTATCAATTTGGGCTTATGCCTTTAGATGCGAATGAATGATGTCAATCCTAAACAAAAGACTTAGGGAAATGTCAAGTTTGTTTTGGCTTATAAGGTTACCTCAATCGGGCGGAGAATACTGCGGAAAAGGGGGATGTTTTGGTTGTTGTGTTAATTGTGAAGTGATTTGGTATGTGTTGTGCGGTGAAAGTAAGATTAATTTCTTGTCAATACCATGGAAATCACCCCACGTGTATGACACATTACTTATTCTCGTTCACTAGAATTGAAAACAACAAGCAAAATGGGATGCACGTGTTTTAAACCCAAATTGAAAATGATATTCGATGAAGCAAAGAAGATGACTTTCACTAATGCAAAGCTAGGAAAGCAAGACAAATTCTTTTACCAAATATAAGAAAATATCGTGTGAAATTTTTAGGAGAAGAAAACATCATGTATGCTCCCTATATGAAAGCAAGCAAGAAAGAAAGAAACCCGAAATGGGTCCCACCAGTGTGTGCAAAATGTTTCACATAGAATGTTTGACTTTTGGAATAGAGTTGCTTCTATCCTTTCATTCCTTTGAGAAAGCAGAGATAAGGGTTAGGGCTAGGAGGAATACTGTTGAATGTCGAGAGGGTGTGCGCGTACCGTAGAGATAAAGATCGGATCACTGCGAAGAACTCCTTTTTGTCTTGGAAGGACTACTGCAAGTAAGAATACAAGACCACAGATTTTAATTAGACAATAAATGAGGAAGCTGCCTTGGGCCCGGGAAATATAAAACTTCCTTTTGAAGGTGGTGGTTCCCTGCTAATATGAATTAACACAAATTATTGTAAAATCACAATTTAATTGCCTCGTTGAAACAAGTAGAGGAAAGGCTGGTTTTGGTTTTGAATCACAGTGCCGATGCGGTCTTTGTCATCACGATCTCGGTTGATATTAACCGATATCGGTGGGGAAGTATGTTTTAGGGGCTTTTGGTGAAGGTTGGTTGTATAGGGTGGTTGTGTTGTTTATAAGGCTGGTAAATGAGTGGGGTTAGGTAATGGGGTGATGAGGGACTCGAGAGAGTACGGGAGGGTGTTCTTGGGGTAACGTAAGGGTAGAGGAATGTAAGTTAGATGTAGTGTGTTCTTTGGGTAGTAGATCTAGGAATAGACTTATGAATTTGTGATTCAAAAAGTTCAAGAAATGTTATTAAAAGGACATAAGACTACTTACTAGTTTATTGATGAGGATGCGAGTCGAGGATTTGTGATGACAAAGGAGAACTCGAGTAGCGGGATGACAATCGAGAAGATGAGATATCTTCCCTCCCGATGCTTGGATGAGTGTCGCGGGGCTCGGTTACTCGGTGGCAGCCTCGGCTTGATGTCCTCTCTATAAACTCTTCTCTTTTCTTCACTTGTCTCTTCGGCCAAGTAAATTCTGGATCCTTTAATGACTTGATTCGAGATCAAATGAAAAATCACCCTTTGTTTTTGGTTGGGGAGGTCATTTACGAGGAGGCCGATGGTGGTTACATAACATAGCGATGGCGGTGAGTAGGACGGTATCGGTCAGGTCAAAGTGGGCTATTTTTAGTAAAATAGCCAACTTTCCCTCCTTTTCTCCGAGGGATTAGTTGCGGGCTTGGTCGAGTCATTACGAGGTTGGTTTTAGGTGCGGGTGAGGAGTCATTTAGTCATAGCCTATTACCTAAGAGATAAGAACCCTACCAATCTAAGAAAATCTTTCATCATGGCACTTCAAATTGAGAACAATATCAAAGCAATTGGGAAACCTCTCAAGAGAGATGGTGTAAAATTGATAAACCTTGAAAAACCTCAAGCTAGCAAAGGTGTTGATTTAGAAGAGGTTGTGAAAAATTTGGATTCTCGCATGGGTGTCAAAGAAATCTCATACAAGTTGGCAAGAGCCGAGAAAGGAATTTGGAAATCATACAAGTTCACAAGGTCACTTAGGCTAAAGAGGCACAAGATAGATTTGGAAATCACCATAGGAATGAGTAGAGGTTTGATGAAAAGGTAAAGGGCTGTTGGATCTGTAAATAGGCATCCTCAAGCATGTGAAGGAAGAGTGTTTCGATCCCTTAAGCTGCTAGGGCTGCTCTTGTTGAGGAGGTTGCTGATATTGGTTGGTGTGATAGGTGTTTTCTACCCCATCCTCCATGTGAAGTGGACCAGCAAGAGGGTGAAGCTAATAATGATGATGGTATTGATGAGGATATTTGCATGGTGGGCTTTTCTTCAAGCTCACAAGGAGGAGCAACATCTATAGAGGTAATAAGTGCTAGGACAGCTATAACTTTTTGGGATTGCATCAAACGGGTATAAGTATTTCTTCCCCTCATGCTCTTGAAGTTGATGTAGTGCAAGATTTTGAAATTCCTAACAATGAATTTGAATACTTAAGAGCTTTGATGATTAAGAAGTATGATGGTGGTATCCCTTTGGAGGAAGATAGATAATTTTTATGAATGTTGTTGTAGCTCAAGAGAAATAGTATAACACTAGAAGAAAAGTTGTTAAATAAAATGGGCCTCAAGCCAAACCTAAAACACCCTTGCTCACAAGCATTCCAAAAGAATCTCCTAGGAAAGAAACACTTGCTAAAAGCTCTACTGTCCCAAGAAAAATTACAGTCCTCCTCATGCCCAAGCTGCCAAGAATCCCTTGCCATCTAATGAATCTTCTTGTCTCCCTTTCAATGTTGTTTTTCCAAAGAGTGTCCCCTATGACATAGCCCAAGTATTGAGCCAAATCAAAGTGAGTGTTCCATCATTAAGTTGCTTAGAATTCCTGAAGAGAGCATTTGAGTACTTGGGATTAAAGGAAGAGAAGGTTACTCCGAGATAGAAATGTAAATGTTGTTGAAACTCCACCTCGAGATCATTGTTGACCTAAAAACACCACTAGTAGTAGAAGATCTTGGAGAGACACTGAGGTATATTTGGGAACATCCTTAGTTGACTCCCAATTGAATGTTGATCCATTCTTTACAACTTTTCTCATAAAATATAGGCTACTTCATAATTATATGTTTGATTCCAAAGTGCATCATTTAATGTCATACCTATAGAAGTCATGAATGAGTTGGATATCAAAGTGACAACTACCTATGGGAAGTGTACTACCATGGATTCAAGGAAGTTCCGGTGGTTAGTTGTATGAAGGGTTTGATAGTGCAACTTGTAGCCTATTTAGGTAAGAATTTGAAGCTTGATGTTGTAATTGTTGATTGCCCTACCAAATGGGGTATGCTTTTGTCAAGAAAATGGACTGCAAATGTTGGTGGCAGCATTCGAGATGGACATGTATTTTCCACCATTCCAATTAAAGGAAGCCTAGTCAAGCTTTATGGTGAGAAGAAAATGTTGCACCTAATTGAAGATCCCAACAATGCTTCCTATAAAGTGTTATTTTCTAATGTAGATGCTGAAAATTTCATTGGTTTTGTTGATGGAAAACAAAGTAAGATAGACAAATCAAAGTGCCTTGATATGGTAGGTTCTCCATGGACATTGCTATTTGATGGAGCTTGCTCCAAATTTAGGAATGGTGTTGGTATAGTTATGCTTTCTCCTAGGTAGGAAGAGTTTGCTTTTTCCTTCAAACTTAATTTTGAGTGCACTAACAATGTTGCTTTGAGTATGAGGCATCTTGTTGTTGGGGTTGAGAATTGCATGGAAGTATGGAGTGAAAGATATTGTTGTGAAAGGAGACTCGAGCTAGTTGTCAAACAAATAAGAAAATTGTATGCTACAAAAATTAGCATTTGAAACAGTATAAGCATGAAGTTTGGGATCTAATTGAAATGTTTGATTCCTTTAACATTGTGTATCATGACAGAGGTCTCACTTTGTTGCTTGTGACAAGTTGGTAGTGTTGGATTCTAGATTTAGAAATTGCACCATTTCACCTTACCGTGAATGCACCATTAAAGTGCTAACTAGGCTAGCTGTCCCTAATAATGTGAAACATTGGAAAGTATTTTATGATGATTCTCAAGTGCTAAGGTTCTTGCAAAAACAAGGTGAGTTTTTAAATCATAATATTTATTGGGAACTAATGGTATGAATGATGAAGGAAGAGAAAAATTGTTTGAGAAAGACATAATCCAATTGAAAAAAACACCATTCTTAGAGGTCTTATTGCACTTGAGTCAAATTTTAACAATGTTGATATGCATCATAAATAGAAACATGTCTACCTCAAGGGATGTGGAAGAGCATAACTTGGGCACTAATGGTAAACCAAGGAAGATTTGGTTGGGCAAGTAATTTAAGTAAGGAGCAAAAAGTCCTATGCCCAACTCTTGAAAAAATATCAAGACCTTGCCTTACTTGGTCCTATTCCGAGATAAAAGCATATAGAGAAGACTTGTTTCAACATGAGATACCACTTGAGGAAAAGACTAAGCCATTCAGATAGAGGAAAAGGCCAATTAATCCACTTCTCTCCATGAAAATGCAAGAGGAGTTAAAGAAATTGAGAGATGGAGGTATTATTCACCCAATATATATTCATCTTCAGTTGTAAACCTTGTGCCAGTCAAAAGAAGAACAAAGACATCAGACTTTGTGTGGATTTTAGAAATCTAAATAAAGCATCCATGAAGGAAAAATATCCCTTGCCAAATATGGAAAATATGTTACAGCTTGTGATAGGGTCTGAGTTGCTTTCTACATTAGATGGTTTCTCCGAATATAATCAAGTGGTTGTCAAATAATTAGAAAGAATTAAGACAACATTCACTACTCCTTGGGGAACATATGTTTTTTTTAGGATGCCCTTTGGTTTGATGAATGTTGGTGCCACTTTTCAAAGAGCAATGGATGTTGCTTTTGCTAGTTATAATCAATGAGTTCATTGTAGTTTACCAAGATGATGTGACTATTTTTTTAAGGAAGAGAGGTGATCATTTGCAACACTTAGAGAAGATGCTGATTAGATGTAGGGAGTATGGAATTTCCCTTAATCCAAAGAAGTGTCATTTTGATGTGCAAAAGGCCAAGCTGCTGGGACATATTGTACCTATGATAGACCACGAGAGAGTGGAAACAATCAAAGCAAAGTACCTATCCCAAGAACCAAGAAAGGAATCCAATATTTCTTTGGTCAAATTAATTTTATTAGAAGGTTTGTTTCCAACTTTGTTGAGTTGGCTCTTCCAATCACAAGCATGCTAAAGAAGGACCAAGTTATTAGGTGGGAGGAGGCTACCATTTAAGCTTTTGAAGGAATTAAGGATGCACTTAAACATACACTTGTTTTAGCAGCCCCAAACTATAAGAAGCTTTTCCAAATATTTTCCTTTGCCTCTGCGTATACCATTGCTTCTATTTTATTGAAAAAGGATGAAAATGGGGCTAATAGGCCTATTGCCTTCTTTAGTAAGGCTTTACAAGTAGTTGAGCTGAAGTATACAATCATGGAGAAACAAGCATTTGCCTTGGTGAAAGCAACAAAAGTTTTCAGGCCTTATATATTGAGTTCAAAAGTTGTTGCTTATGTTCCCCACACCATGGTGAAAGACATCTTATCAGAGATGGAAATCTCAAGAAAAAGATGTAGATGGGTGGAAAAACTATAGGAGTATGATATGGACATCCAAACCACAAAATTGGTAGGACGTTTGGGTCTTGCTAAGCTCATGGATGAGAGCAACTCTGCAGATGTAGAAGTGAATGAAGTGGAAGAAGAAAGGGTAGATGTTCTTAGGAAATTGGTAAGTTCTCGAATGGTACAAGGATATAATCTCTTACCTCAGACACCTTTGCTGTCCCGATCATTTAAATAAAAATCGAGAAAAGATCCCTCAAGTGGCTTCTCAAAAATATATCATCACGGACCTTGAGCCGGTTTGGAAGAACCACGAAAGTGTCCTCTTGAAATACATAACTGAAGATGAAGCTCCCAAGATAGTTGTTGATTTCCATGGGGTATTTTGTGGAGGAAAATTTCCTAGAAGAGTAACAACACATAAGATTTTGAGAGTTGGTTATTGGTGGCCTACTCTCTTCAAAGATGCAACCGAACGGTTAGAAAATGTGGTAGTTGCCAACGTTTCTCCTCTGGAAGACTTAAAGCTTTAGGTTCCCTTCCTTTACAGCATGTATCAATTGAAGCTCCTTTCAAGCAATGGGGTGGACTTAATTGGTGAGATTTTAGATCCTTCTAGTGCTAGCCATAAGTGGATCCTTGTAGCCACCGATTTTTTACAAAGTGGGTAGAGGCAATCCCCACCAAGAAAGTAACACACCAAATAGTTATGGACTTTTGTTGAATCAAATCATATGCAGATTTGGAGTCCTAGTCAAGATTGTAGCTGATAATGCCATGTGCTTTAGAGCCAAACCTTTAATGGCAATGTGTAATGAATATGGAATCAATTTGAATTATTCTTCAAACTATAACCCCCAAGGGAATGGACAAGTTGAGTCTAGCAATAATAATTTGTTGAAGATCATTAGAAGAACCTTGGAGAAAAATAAGAAGAAATGGGGTGAACAATTGAAATTTGTAGTTTGGGATGATAGGATAACTCCTAAAAGAGCTACCTTTGGTAAAATCCCATTTGAATTGGTGTATGGAACTCGAGCTTTGCTGCCCTTGCCCTATAATTATCTTCATTTCAGTTTGCCCAATAGTTGGAAGATCAAGAGCTTGGCCCATATGAATCAAGGATCAATTAGATTATTGAGCTTATGTAGACACCAAATTGGGTGTCTTACGACCCCTTGTGACCCGTATCCCATTTCGCAACCTAACCTCATTACCTAAACCTTACACAATTATTTATTAATTACCTTGTAATTGATAAATCCCATCACCTCACCTACCACCTCATTTTGCCACCTCATCATGACCTAGCCCTAATCCTAAACTAACCTAATTAAAACCTAAAACTTGGTCTACACCTACACCCATAACTAATAACCCCTTTCTCGCACTCCAAAACCGACCTTCTAGTCATTTGACCAAACCCGCACTCGATCTCTCGGGAAAAGCGAGGGGAAGGTGGGCGATTTTACTAAAAATAGCCTACTTTTTCCTTACCAATGCCGGTTCCTACTCGACCGCCATCGGTTACGTAACCGCCATCGGTTCCCTGTAAATGGGCTCCCCAAACCAAAAACAAAGGACCGGAATTTCATTTTTGGATCAGAGAAAAGGATTCTTTGAATCAAGAAAGAGCATCAGGAGCGATCGAGAAAACCCAGATCTTTACTTGACTGAGCAGAGACAAGTGAAGAGACAAGGAGAGTTAGCAGCAAGGGAGAGCAAGCCTGGGATTGCAATGGATACAGAGCCCTGTGATACCCAGCTGATTTGATCTGCTGTGTGCCAGACCATCCTACCTCAGTTCTACCTTTGCCATCAGAGCTCTTGGACCTGCATCTCCGTGAATAATCAGTAAGTTCCATCTTGCATGTCCTCTTTAATAACATTTCTTCGACTTTTTGAATCATAAGTCCCCACAAATCCATCCTTGGATCCACTACCCAATGTGTCATTGCATCTAACTGTCATTCATCTACCTCTCATCACCCTATTTCCTAATATCATCTATATACAGCCCTACAAATAACACAACTACCAAATAACACCACCACCCCACAAAACAAGTAACCTTCAGATCCTAGACTCTACCGATATCGGTCATCAATAACCGCCATCGGTTATCAGTAACCGCCATCGGTTATACTGACTATAACCAATAACCAGCCTTTCCCCTACCCAGTTCAACAAAGCAATTTAATTGATATCTTATAGTCTTTTGTGTTAATTCATATTAGCGAGGAACTGACCACCTTCGAAAGGAAGTTTTATATTTCCTGGGCCCAAGGCAGTTTCCTCATTTATTGTCTAATTAAAATCTTGTGGTCTTGTGTTCTTATTTGCGAGGTAGTCCTTCCAAGACAAAAGGAATTCTTCGAATTAGCTTTGATCTTTCTCTACGGTACGCGCACATCATCTTGACATTCTACGGGTATTCCTCCTAGCCCAACCCTTACTCTTTCTAAAAGGAACGAAATATTCCGAGTGAAACATTTTGGCACGCACGGTGGGACCCATCTTGGGTTTCTATTTCTCTTGCTTATTTTCATTTTAGGAAGTATACTTCTTCATTCTTTGCTTTTGTTATATATTTCGTAAAGAATTTGTCTTGCTTTCCTAGTTTCGCATTAGTGAAAGTCATCTCTCTTGCTTCATCAAACATAATTTTCGATTTGGGTTTAAAACACATGCATTGCATTCTGCTTGTTGTTTTCAATTCTAGTGAACGTAGATTAAGTAGCAATTCGTGCACGTGGGGTGATATCCACGGTATTGACAAGAAATTAATCTTACATTCACCGCTGCACAACACATACCGAATCACTTCACAATTAACACAACAGCTCAAACATCCCCCTTTTTTACGCGGTATTCCTCCCCGATTGAGGTAACCTTATAAGCCAAAACAACTTGACATTTCCCTAAGTCTCTTGTTTAGGATTGACATCATTCTACGTCTAAAGGCATAAGCCCACGATAATTAAAATTAACCCTAGGGTTAATCTCTGGATTTGTGTGTGCATCTTGCTTGTTTTTAGTTCTGTTTTCTTTCTCATACTCTGTCTTCTGTGATCAATAATTGGACATGTATACTAAACGTTGTTAAAAATCAAATTAGCAGCCTTTTTATATCTTGTTAGCCCGTGACTTCTTACACGACATCGGTTACGACCGGCGTCGGCTATAGTGTAACCGACATCGGTTAATAGACCGATATCGTTCATACTCTCTTTTCCGATTCTCGACAAACCAAAGAACCTACCAATTTTACCATCTAAGTTTGTTTCTATTCGATAGATTGAAACCCTATTGTGAACTCCTGTCCATGGTTGTTATCACTCGAAAGCAAGCCGCCGCCATAGTTTCACATGCTTGCTCTATTTCTTTGCCTGAATCACCCCCTTCACATTCTGTGGGGAATCCTACGGATACCAGCGAGGTTCCTAAAATTCTTGTGGGAGATAAGGACTTTGCCAAGTTTCTGGATGCTAATTCTAGCGCCTGCATACAATACTATTTGTCTCATACCCCTGACCATACACCTGATGGTCAGCTCCTTGTTGGTATGCCTATTAGTATAGCTGCTCATTTAGCTCCCACTCCGCCTGATAATACCGCCTTGCTTCCTGCATCTCTAGCCCCGTCTCCCAATCCGACGGCTTCAGAGGTTCATACGACTCAGATTGGCTTTCCGTTGGTTAATCTCGGACCCCACATATCATTACCACCAACTGCCCCTACCTCATCTCTCTTGCAGACTGCTCCGTTCATGACTTGCTCTCTGCCACCTATCCACACGAGCTTTCCTTCTCAAGCTCCGCCTACCTTTTCATTCCCATACACGTATCCAGTGACCTCAACATCCTATATGGGACATCCCTATTCGGTTGCCTCAACATATTCATCCTCCACACCTTATCAACAATTAACCCCACCAGGGTCTAGCGGTGGTCCTTGGCCCAATTTGCCTCCGTTTACCACAACCACACCATCATCTCATCCAACTACTGATCTAATTAAACAAATGATGGACAAAATGCAAAACCTGGAGGCTTCTGTTTCAGGAAGTCGTAGCGCCTTGACATACGAGCAAGTTTGTGGGAGCCCATTCACCCTTCTTTCCCCTTCATTCATATCCTCCTCAATGGGAGTTCGAAATTTACTCGTTTTAATAGTAAAGAGGATCCTCAACAACACTTGCGATCATTTAGACATGCTTGTTATTTGATTGCCCATGATGATGCCTTGTTACTCGCACCTTTCCCATGTCCTTATCGGGACCTGCCTTGAGTGGTACAAAGTGCTTTAACCCAAGACTCAATCTTCTCTTTTAACTAACTAGCCCAATCTTTCTTGGATCACTTCTCCATTAACATTGCTAAGAAAGTATCCATCACCGACCTTTATACCATTCGACAATTGAAGACGAATCTATCGCAGATTTCGTCGGACGATGGCGTGGCCTTATCAACCAACTTACATATGCCTTGCCTCAGACTGAACTTATCAAACTTTTCACGTGGGCATGTGCTAAGCACATTTCTCCTACTCTCCAAATTCAAACTTTCCGTACATTCGATGAAGCCTTTACTATGGCTCGAAAACTAGAATTCGAGCCTTAGAAGAGAGAAATTGCGGTTGCGTAACAAAAACCCCAATTTCCAAACTCCTGATTCTACCAATAAACCAAATACCACCACTCCTCACGCGTCCACTTCTTCTAAATCAAAAGGAGCTGTCCACGCGGTGATGGTCAAATCTCAAGCGCCGTCCAATACTCCACCAAAAACCACCTATAAGTACAAAGCCGAGCCCATCAACTACACTCCCTTGGGAGAAACATATGGTGTGATATTGGAAAAATTGCTCAAAGCAGGAGCCATTACATTACCTCCTGTTAAACCTCATTCCGGGTTTGATTCCACTCGCGCCATACCTTCCTGGTACAAAGAAAATGACTTCTGTAACTTCCACCGCGTGAAGGGACACAGTCATGAGAACTGCAAGATGTTGAAAAACATAGTGCAGGAAATGGTTGACGCAGGGGATATAACCCTCGATAATCCTAATGCCCCTGCCAACCGAAATTTGAAAATCTTTAACAAACCATTCCCGAATCACTCTTCCAACAGCAACGTAAACCAGGATATCTTAGCCGAGGAGAGTGTTCATGAGATCCATGCAGTCTTTGATACCCAGCCCAAAGCCTCTATCGAGAAAATTTTGAATCAAGCCTCTTCACTAACACAGGAGCCCGAACCTCCTTTACCACCATCGAACCAAAGCGAAATCATTCCTTTACCCATAAAGGAGTTAACTGCCCAAACTTCTCTTCCCATCGATGAGTCTTCTTATACCACATCCCTACAAGATTGCGAATGGATGTTATCTAACCTATCTATTTCCCAGATTTCCCCTTCTACCCCTCTTGCTGCACAAGAGGAAGGTACGCCACTCCTTTTGACATCCTTAGACGAGAAATCTCTTGCACCGACATCACCAAATTCTTTAACCATGACAGACCCTCTCAAACATGCCCTCCTGCCTATTAGTTCTTCATCGCCTAAATCTTTTCAACGACCGGTTGACCTCTTGACATCTATTGATACAGTGCCTCGTTTACCCCCTGTATCACACCCACAGTGGACTGGAATCACAACCCACCTTTCTTCCGTACAAAATTTACAATTCAAACCTGAAGACTGTCATTCTCCAGAAGATAGATGAATCCTATGGGAACGTTTGAGTACTCCCTATTCTACTCAAATGCAGATGACCGATCCCGATACCTCTACCATATACCCGAAGTGTTTACAGAAACTCAAAATGCCTATGTCCTCACTCTCACCCCCCGTATCTATACTCAATATCCCATCCACCTCTATCAACCTAACCAAATCTTCCCCTACACTTGGGACCTCGCCAATACCCAGTCTAATACACCCGCCTATGTGACTAGATTTGTCCAAGAATAAAGCCACCCCGCAACTTAGGAGATACACTCAACCCATGCCTCTATCACAATCAAAACCATCATCATCATACCTACCTTCCATATTGGGACCTCATCCTTCCACCTTGCACTAATATATCATACCTCCTGCGTTTTCTTCAAAACGACCTACGCCTTCTGCACCCATACAGGGATCAAAGGGTATATCAACATTATCACTCCGCGTATCCTGTCCACCTATCAACCCTAAACAAATTCCATCATCAAAAGATTTGTTTTCGGTCACTCCTATTTCCCCGTGGTTGTTTTTTGATACCACACCATCTGTGGCCTCATCATCCAATATAGCTTCTGCGCCAAAGAAACCACGTTTAGTGAAAAACACGTGTCAACACCCCTCGGCTAAACCACCACCCATACGAACCAACCACGCCCAAACATTACCAAAACCCGCGCAATCAATACCCTCATCCTCTTCCGATTTTGACCCACTTAAAGGATCTTACGCCAAAATCCTTGCTATGTTGGTAGAGAATGCGACCATTTCCCTACCCCCACTTAGACCTTATGACCCGTCTAAACCTCGACCTATAGGTTATGATGAGTCTAAGATCTGCGCTTATCACCGCACACCAGGACATGATGTGGAGGGATGCAAAGCTTTAAAAACCATCCTTCGTCAGTCACCTCTCCCAGATAGAAAGGTTAAGAAAGACAACTTACGAAGGGAGAGACCTTTAGTTTCCATTCCCTCTCCTATACCATCTGTCCCCGCCTCACCAAGATCTGTCATTATTACAACCCCACCTCTTGAAGACCATGATTTATCCCAATCATCTTCTTCATCTCCGGTCTACGAGATTAATATGATTAGTGTTGCTACTCGAGCACAGAAAAACAATGAGAAAGCGAAAGAAAGCACACCTGCGTCCTCTCCTTCTCCGTCCAGCATCCCGATTGCACCACCACCCAAAGTGGTTATTCGTGGACCCGCTTACCCCGTCTCTAATGGAGCTGCCCATCGAGCCATGATCAAACAGCTTCACCAATCACCTGTAAAAATGACACTATATGATCTCATTCAGACTTCTGAATCTCATCGACAAGCTCTCGTTGAAATTCTTCAGGGGATCGAGGTCTTACCTAATGAAACCCTTCCCGTTGCCTCCATTCTAACACCCAATCACGTTGCCTCTCTCACCAAACAACCCACCGCCCCAACCACTTCTGTCTCTGTACCACAAGCTGCTGCAGTCAGTTTCTCTGAAGATGAAATTGTCGATTTTGGTACAGAAGATCCTGACCCTGCCCTGTTCATCTCAGCTTACGTCCGGGACATTCGTGTACGTCGTGTTATGATTGACGGGGGTGCTAGCCTAAACATCATCTCTTCAAAAGCTTTTCAACAAATGAATATCCCTTCTAGCTACATGTGTGCCAACCCCATCATGTTGCGGTCATTCAATGACGCTATTACCTCTACCTTAGGCACCGTGATCCTCAACATTCGGGTAGGACCACGTACTTTACCCGAACTCTTCTATGTCCTTGAGGGAGAGTTCCAATATAATATATTGCTGGGTCGTCCTTGGATCCGGGCCATGGGATGCGTTCCCTCAACATTACATAGATGCATAAAATTTGAGTACGAGGGGAAGTCCTACACCGTAAAAGTTGATCCTCCCCCCTTTAAAACCTGCAATATGTTATACCGCCCTAACGATGTGCTTATACCAATCAAGACACCCATACATTCAACCCAACCATCCTCTTCAAATGTACCTCAACCATCCACCTCAACCGCGCCTACGCCTTCAACTGATGAAACCACCGTCGCAAAAACCACTTCCCTTCCCGCAGCTAACATCCCAACCTCCGACCCCTTAGTAGATGTTTTTCAATGCCTTACGGGAGTACCGCCTTTATATAACGTTAGTTCTTTCCCTACCCAGCGAAGACAGAGTACATGGACAATTACATGCCACACCTTTTTTTCTTTGGTATACGGTGCATCGAGGCTATTTTGCCTCTCGAAATACAAATACCCTCCCTTAGAATATCTCTTCAGAATATTCTCACCAACGATGATTTCCGCCAAGAGCGGTTAGCCCAATTGGAGCTTCTTGACGAACGTCGTCTTACAACTCTTGATCACCTTCAAATCTATCAAAAACGCATCAAACGTGCTTATGATAAGCGACTTCATGAGCGTACCTTTAAGGTTGGTGATCTTGTCCTCAAAGAGAATCAACATGTCACCAAACTAGAAAAGAGCAAACGTGGAAAATTTTCTCCCAATTGGATTGGGCCTTATATAATCACTCACACCTATGGATCAGGCACTTATCGTTTAGCTTCGCTTAATGGTAAACCTGAGCCTGAACCCCTTAATGCCTTGCATCTTCGACCATTCTACTGTTGAATTTAGTGTTATATCACTTCTTATCTACACCGCTCGTCCTTGAGCTCACATACCACCACATGCACTTCGTTTCCTACACCTCATAATAAAAATCAAGCTCACATAGTTTGATTCTCACCTCACCTAAACGATGCCTTCCCTTTTTAGTCTAGTCCATGACTTCAAAGTATTAAAATAAGCCGTATTCTTATGGGATTTTCTTGAGTCAAACTTCCTACCAAACTAGATGCTTCACGCCAAAAGAACATCTAGCTATCTAAATTATATATAGATCATTTGCTTCCCTCGAAGGACAGCTATATGCCAAATTATTCGTTGCTATTCTATATAGACTGCTCCCCCGAAGGACAGCTATGCACTAAAATCATATCTACTACTATAAATAGACTGCTCCCTCGAAGGACAGCTATACACAGTCAGCCTTTATCAGAAGCTTCTCGCATTGATCACCGTGAAGACCTCAAGAATAGCACAATCAATATCCCTTGTAGACTTCCCACATCGATCAGTCTATATTCAGTAAAATAAAAGCCTCATTCAAAAAGAAATTTTTGGGTCATGGACTTGTCTATTTAGGGTAGGTTCTCTTTCGTCAGAACACTCACTTTGTAATAAGTTCTCTGTACCTCAGCTATATCATCCACCTCACCTCACCATTTGTTTCAACTCAAGGGACGTAACGTACACCCGATATATTGTGATCATACAACTCTTTTCACCTATGGACTTCTCGTCTATGCACGGTACCTAGGGCTTCAAGCTCGTTCTACGTTGTGTGGTTTGTTTAGCTCTTTTCACCTACGGAGCACTCTTTCCGCTTTGCCTCGCATCTAGGATTGTGTGTTGATCTTAATCAGGACATGGTTCCCTTCTACTTGGGTAGGCTAACTTTCACTTCCCTTATACCTTTTACAACATCACCAATTCATTACCGACACCAACAACCTTACCTTACCAATATTAATATCAATATTCTTACCAACCAACCAATTGCCTAAACCGTACCAAATTGCCTGAATTCACCTCTCCCTGATCCTAAGGGAGAACTACATCGGTCTGAGGCCCCTCCTTGCTTTGTGCAAAGGGCTATGTAGGCAGCACTTCGGAGACATGGGGTCTCCCAAGGTTAGCTCGACCATCCCCTACCATAACCTATCATGTGTTGTGTTTTTCCTTAAAAATATAAGTATCTTCACGTATTTATATTGATAACACTCACCTCTATTTGCAACAAACCAATCAAAGCCATAACCAACTCATTCGGCCCGACCCAAGGCCTCAACCTACCTATTTGGCCCGACCCAAGGCCTCGCCCTACCCATTTGGCCCGACCCAAGGCCTCGCCCTACCCATTTGGCCCGACCCAAGGCCTCACCCTACCCATTTGGCCCGACCCAAGGCCTCAACCTACCCAAGGCCTCAACCTACCCATTGGCCCGACCCAAGGCCTCACCCTACCCATCCGACCCGACCCAAAGCCTGCCACCCAACAACTTAGCCCGACCCAAGGCCTCGACCTACCCATTTGGCCCGACCCAAGGCCTCACCCTACCCATTTGGCCCGACCCAAGGCCTCAACCTACCCATTTGGCCCGACCCAAGGCCTCAACCTACCCATTTGGCCCGACCCAAGGCCTCACCCTAACCATCCGGCCCGACCCAAGGCCGTAACCCAACAACTTGGCCCGACCCACGGCCGTATCACTTCAATACCATACCCACAATCAACGTTTTATTTTATCCATCCATCATGTACCTTTTGTTCAATCGAGCTCACCTGTTCGTGTTTTAGCATGATTAGGGTCCTTGACTTGATCTGTCGACCAACTTTTCCTAGACCTAGACCGAGACGTTTATCTCAACCAAACCAACCATTTGGTACTGCCGAACATGCCTAAACATTCCTGTACCTTACCTGTTATATACCCTGGAGCTACTTCCTATGCCTTGGATACCAGGATTATATCACCCTTGTTTGGATAAACTATCGACCTTTGCCTATGCACTGCTGGTTTGCTTGTCAAATCATGTACCCTAGTCGTACTATTGCATTTCAACATAAATGCGCTTCGTTGGACCTCCCCACCACCTTACCATCCTCTCTACAACATGTACCCTTTATCAACCCTATCCCCGATTTCCCGTTCACTCAATCCGTGATAGATTTGAGGGGGATTACCTATATCCTTAACAGGAGAAACCACTTCATATTATTGTCCGCGCAGACTTTACAACACAAGCTACACGACAATAAGGGGCTAATGTAGACACCAAATTTGTGTCTTACGACCCCTTGTGACCCGCATCCCATTTCGCAACCTAACCTCATTACCTAAACCTTACACAATTATTTATTAATTACCTTGTAATTGATAAATCCCCATCACCTCACCTGCCACCTCATTTTGCCACCTCATCATGACCTAGCCCTAATCCTAAACTAACCTAATTAAAACCTAAAACTTGGTCTACACCTACACCCATAACTAATAACCCCTTTCTCGCACCCAAAACCGACCTTCTAGTCATTTGACCAAACCCGCAACTGATCTCTCGGGAGAAAAGCAGGGAAGGTGGGCGATTTTACTAAAAATAGCCTACTTTTTCCTTACCGATGCCGGTTCCTACTCGACCGCCGTCGGTTACGTAACCGCCATCGGTTCCCTGTAAATGGGCTCCCCAAACCAAAAACAAAGGATCGGAATTTCATTTTGGATCAGAGAAAAGGATTCTTTGAATCAAGAAAGAGCATCGGGAGCGATCAAGAAAACCTAGATCTTTACTTGACTGAGCAGAGACAAGTTAAGAGACAAGGAGAGTTAGCAGCAAGGGAGAGCAAGCCCGGATCGCTGGCGGATATGCAGAGCCTGTGATACTCAGCTGATTTGATCTGCTGTGTGCCAGACCATCCTACCTCAGTTCTGCCTTTGCCATCAGAGCTCTTGGACCTGCATCTCCGTGAATAATCAGTAAGTTCCATCTTGCATGTCCTCTTTAATAACATTTCTTCGACTTTTTGAATCATAAGTCCCCACAAATCCATCCTTGGATCCACTACCCAATGTGTCATTGCATCTAACTGTCATTCATCTACCTCTCATCACCCTATTTCCTAATATCATCTATATACAGCCCTACAAATAACACAACTACCAAATAACACCACCACCCCACAAAACAAGTAACCTTCGGATCCTAAACTCTACCGATATCGGTCATCAAGAATCGCCACCGAGTTATACCGACTATAACCAATAAATGCCTTTCCCCTACCCAGTTCAACAAAGCAATTTAATTGATATCTTATAGTCTTTTGTGTTAATTCATATTAGCAGGGGAACTGACCACCTTCGAAAGGAAGTTTTATATTTCCCGGGCCCAAGGCAGTTTCCTCATTTATTGTCTAATTAAAATCTTGTGGTCTTGTGTTCTTATTTGCAGGTAGTCCTTCCAAGACAAAAAGGAGTTCTTCGCAGTCAGCCTGATCTTTCTCTACGGTACGCGCACATCATCTCGACATTCTACTGGGTATTCCTCCTAGCCCCAACCCTTATCTTTCTAAAAGGAACGAAACATTCTGAGTGAAACGACTTGATGAGGAGAGAAGAGCATCCCATCAAAGGCATGTTAGATTTAGGGAAAAATTGAAGAAATTGTTTTACAAGAAGGTCACTCCTAGAGCCTTCAATGTTGGAGATATAGTTTTGTTGTGGGATAGTAGGCATGAAGACAAGGGCAAGCATGGAAAATTTAATGCATTATGGATGGGCCCTTATGTCATTGATATCAGAATTGGTGAGCATACATTTTTTCTCAAAGATTTAGTTGGGGAATTGTTGGAATTGTCTATTAATGGCAGAGCATCTGAAGCATTTCTTGGATTAAACCCCAAATTTGAGGTATGCATACCAGAGCTTGTATAGTGTATAGTGTTTGGTTTTTCACTCTTTTTTGTTGTTTTGTTGGTTTGTGGTTTGCCTTGCTATGTGGCAGCCATTTTTGTCGGGATCTCAACTGGTTTTTGGTGATTTTGGCTCTTGACTCCTTTGCCCAATGGATATTTTGGTACTTGTTCTATGTTTTTTCCTTGTGGCACTCATTGGGAGTGCCCATCCCCAAGTAAGCGATGTTGGTGCCATTTTTGAGATTACACCTTGTTGCCCTAATTTTTCAAATCTATATGTGCTCAAAAACATTTTACCCTTTGAATTGATGGTCTGAAATTCTTCCCCTCTAGTTGGATGCTTTAAAATGCTCAAAAACTTGTTGTTTTTCCCTAATTTGAAAGAATAATCCAAGTTTGCCCTTTTGTGCCCTAGTTTTTACAATTTTGTGGGCTATGTCATTTTCCCTTTCTAGATCATGGAAAAATCAAAATTGATCAAATCATACTTGTTTGTAATTGAAAATCCTATCCACGGTTGAAAATGTTCAAAAATCATGCTTCAGTTGATTCAAAATCGAAAAATCTACCATCCTTGGTGAAAAAATTGAATTCTAGGGCATCATTGGAATTTTTTACGTTTTGATGGTTAGACGGGCGTCATTTTCCCATCAAATTCATCCTCAAAACTTATTGGCAATGTGGCAGGTTTTCATTGGTGAGGCACATCGGGGAAGTGTTGTAACTTTTCACTTTTCACCTTTTTGACAAAGGGGGCATTGTTTGGGCCGGGAACCCATTTTTTCCAAATTTGCCTATGTGGCATGTTTTGATTAGCAGGTGGGATGGCGGGTGGTCAGATTCCCTTAAGCTTTTTAGACCTTATTTTGAAAAAAATTTTAAAGTCAAAAATTGGTCCGAAGCCCCATGACCTAACTGGAGTGGACACTTGTCCTAAAAAACCAAAATGAGAGGAGCAAAGGCCGAGGGGTGACTTAGAGTTTTTATCTCTAATTCTCTAAATTTTTAGAATAATTTTTAGCCCTACTCCAATCAAAGAAGGACACATGGTAGCACGACAGTGCAGAGTGGGTCGGCGGTCAGTGGAGGTAAGAGGGAATTTTTTCCCTTGTTCGCAAAAGAGGTCGAATGAAAATTTTAGCGTGCCCTCGCAAATGAATCACGTGTGGACACATGTCCAACAGGTGGTCGAGAGGAAGTGAGGGCCATAGAGGGAAATGGGAATTTTTCCTTTTTGGCAAAAGGTGTCAAAATCAAAATTTGAAGCACTGGCCCGCTAGCGAATCATCGAGCGCCACGTGGGGAGGATAAGTTAGGTTGATGGGTGATGGAGGTGAAGGGGGATTTTTCCCTTTTTCACAAAAGAGCTCGAGAATCAAATTTGGAGCACTAGCTCGTAACGAATCACAAGGAGACACATGGTGAGGGAGAAATCGGAGGTGCGGGCCCACGAGGCAAAAAGTGAAAATTTTATAATTTTCCAAAAAGGTCAAAATGCACAAAATTGAAGCGCAATTTCAATGGGACACACCATATGCCACATGTCAACTCTAAAATTCAAAGGCGGAGGGGTGGAAAAAAGTCAAATTTTTGCATTTTTCAAAAATGTCAAAAAGGCAAAAAGTAAGCCCGAATCGATTTCAAATCATTTTTGCCACGTATTTGGCTTTATCCAAAAAGTTAAAAAGGTAACTCGAGACTTATTTCTAAGTCCGCATCTTCCACGTGGAGGGCCAAGATTAAAATATGGATAAGATTGACGGTTGTTGTGCATCCATTTGTTTTTTTGCCATGGGAGCTCCGGGAAGCTTGGAATCATGATTTTTGCATCAAAATCCATCAAATTTATAGTGATTTTGTGTCATCTTGGCCTTCTAGGATCATTGGCATCACTTTTGTGGCTTAATTTTTTGATTTGAGATGTTTTTGAAGTAATGTTTTACCCCAGCCCGAGCAAAAACATGAAATAACAAAATCAAAAGTTGTAGAGGTAATTTGAAAAGGTAGAAAGGTGAAAATGTTGATTAAAAGGTGTTTGCATGCTTGAATGATGAAAAACGTGCCTCCAGGAAGGGTAATGATCCTAGATATTTATAATGATTTAATTTTTTGGGCACACCTAGCAACCTACGAGTGTTTTTTTGTTTGATGTCATTTTCATTGAATCATGAAGAATTATTGTAACAAAATTGATCCCATGGCATATTCTTTACTTGGGAAAGAAGGCTCCAAGATGGCAAGAGATATATAATGCATTTTGGAGAAATTGAAAAGGGGTTGGGAGTTGAAAATCACGAGAAAATTCTGAGAGAAGGCTCATTTTTCTAAGAAACCCACCAAAGAACCAGAATAATTTCTTTTGTGTTGGATCTTCATGTATGTGAGTTAGTTACAAGTGTACATCCATCACACAAGCATTGAGATTGTTCATGAAACTCTTCTTTACTAATGAATCTAACAAGCTTTTGAGTTAATCTATGTTTTCTGGGCAATATGATGTCTCTGTTATCATTTTTAAGTGCTTTGAATATTTTTCATTGTTCTTATTGCGTAATCTTGCATTGAAAGTATTTATAAATCACATAGAATCTCCATTTCTTGTTGATAGTTTAGTGTCATTTGCAATCTCATGTTCAGAAGAGCCTTCATCTGATAAAGAGATAAACAAATTTAAAATCACTTTACCTTCCTTGATTGTAGAGATTGCTTGTAAGCCTTTGGGGGTACCTTAGGCGTGGTTTGATCATGGATTTTTGTGTTTAATTGAGTTCTTTACTTCAAGATTTTGTGGTGAATTCTCAAATATTGTGTGAAGAGTGCTACCTAGGATTCCATTTATGCCTCTTCTAGTTGAAAGAATGTCCTGATTATTTGAAGCATTTTATCTAATAGTTGTTTCAAGTATTGTAGAGGTTGTCAAAGATCTGATATATCCTAGTTTGTCTCATCAATACCCCACCAAAAATCATTCTAAACAACCCATACTACCCCTGCATTGCATTATGTGTCAACAAAAGGATCTAACCCATATACAAAAATGCACAACGCAAATCAAGATTATACAATGTATTCAGTAACCCTTGCCTTGCATTGAAAATATCTCCATGATCTGGGAGTGACAACTTGTGAAATTCAGATTTGGAGTGTTGATCATATTTTCCCAAGGCCTTTTCATATTGTTTGCATAAATTGAGGGATATCTTCATCTCCTTCACCATTTGGGGGTTACAATATAGGTTCTCTTACCTTGGTTGAAAGGCACAACCTAAAATAGTGAGGATTAGATCAAAATCCTTTCAAAGTGTTATCCATCTCTCCACAAATTGAGTGCGGTTAGATCATATCCCTGACCTAAAAAAGCACACACATCATGATCTATTTCACTTCAAGCTTCATGCCATATATTTGATGCTACTCAGATTCGAAAAGGTGAACGAATTTGGGTACTAACATGTGCAAGCTTAAATGATTCAAAATGCTCCTAGCTTTGAGCCTTTAACAAGCCCACATGAAATAGATAACTAGGAGACGCTAGAAGCCCTCTAAAGGAAAATTTGATGTTATTTTGTGTGCTTGAGGACTTCGTGTAATAAACCAAGATGTAAATGATTTAAGTAGACCTCATGCCCATGTTGTAGACAACACAATATACAAGAAGAGAATTTTCAAGCCTGAGGTGCAGGTCATAACTATAGCAACAAAAAAAGACCCTCAAAAGAAAAAGGAAACACCTAAGAAACCTAGTAGTAAAAGAACTCAAGTTCCTACACCTAAGGCTCCACACAAAGCTCCTTCGGAAGTGTGACATGCCCCTCCTTCGGTAGGTCAAGCCTCTATGCTAGCTA
Organism: Taxus wallichiana var. yunnanensis; assembly: GCA_018340775.1. Taxonomy (NCBI): domain Eukaryota; kingdom Viridiplantae; phylum Streptophyta; class Pinopsida; order Cupressales; family Taxaceae; genus Taxus; species Taxus wallichiana. Next base: position 1,067,305,059 of record CM031240.1, read on the forward strand.
AGGTTCATGTCTCTGTATTTGAGAAACCAAGAAAAGATGTTGTTCCTCAAATGCACAAGTTAATGGGTTTTCCATTCAACATTGTGGACCAGATGAAGAAGAAAAACATAAATTTTATAATGTGGGATTCCCTAACCATTCCATCCCAACACAACTTCTTGCATGAAGCTCTAGCCCAACTCCCATGCACCGATTCGACCATTTAAAAGCCACGTTCTTCTATTAACATCTGCAAAAAGAGGAGAAGAAAGTAAGTAAAATTGTTAAAAACCCACCCTTCTATATGTCTTTGATCATAGGAAAACATCTTTTCCATAACTGTATGATTGACTCGGGTGCGAGTACTTCTATCATGCCTAAGAAAATTGCTGATGTCTTAGGTCTTAAGTATAGCCCCTGACAAAAGGTGTCCTACAACATGATGGTTTGACTGTCACTACTTTGGGAATCATCAAGTATCTCAAGTTAATCCTTCAAACATGTCCGTGTCTAAAAATTAATCAAGACGTGTAAATCATTGATCTTCCCCCTTTGTTCGAAGCTTATTCTGTCAAGAGATTTTACTACTAAAGTTGACGGTTAATTGTCTTCTGATTGGACCCATATGTTACTCAAGACAAGGTATGGTACCCGGTTTACCATTCAAGCTAAGCCAATATTTTCCTATCATGTAGAGTCATATATCCAATCCCATCTCAAAGCCAACTATTTAATCCAAGAAGAACAAACTTAAGTTTCTGAAGAGCATCCTCTTCCACCTTCTATTCCTGAGCTACTACTTGATGAATGGGTGGAGAGGTACCATAAATTTGACCCATATACTGAAGATTTGGAAGCTTATAAAACTAGGATTGGTACTTACTACATCCTCGAAGAAGAAGGCTTTTCGCCGCACGTGCTCAAGAAAAAATGAAGAGAACCCTTGTTTATTGAAGTTATACTTTGATGGATCTAGAAGTAGAAATGGTGTGATATAAGGAGTCATTCTCATTTCCCCTAAGGATAATAAATTATTCTTCATGCATAAGTTACAGTTTACATGTTCTAATAATATATCAAAATATCAGTCTTTGGTGTATGGTCTTCTTATTACTAAAAAGAAGAAGACTAAGGTGTTGTAGATATTTGGGGATAGAATTGGTTATCCACCAAGTCACCAACAAGTGCATGAAAAATAATAATCTTATCAAAGATTATAAACAATGAGTTTGGGACCTCCTTGATAGATTTGATGCTCTAAACATGCAGGTGGTGCCACGTAAAATGAATAAGGAATCTGACCAGATGGTCGCGCTTGGTTCAAAATTCTCTCATGTTGAGGAATTTTTCAAAGGAAACAATCAACACATTAAGATGGTGATCAAACCATCCATTCTAGATAACAACACCAGTTGGAAAGTGTTTGATAGTGACACACTAGATCACCCAGTTCATCAAGAATGAAGTTGAGTTCTCATCGAGTATGCAACCTGATTTGCATGACAACTATGGTGACCAAGTAATAAAGATGAAGACAAAAAGTTACCTAAAGGGATGGTCACCTTAGAGAAAATGTTTATCCCCTGATGATGAGTTCAAGGGTGAAGAAAATTATATGCACACCGCACAAGAACACTTTGCTCCTAGTCACCATTCCACACATAAAGGAGTTACTACTTAGTAAAAATTGTGTGCATGATGAAAAATAGGCCTTCATCTTTCTCTATCAAAGATACAATGATATATTCTCATGGGATTATGAAGACCTCAAAGGTTTTGATCCAAGTGTTTCTCAACACTCCATTAACCTTGATCCTAGTATTAATCCCATCAGACAAAAGCAATGACTAGTTAATCCAAAGATAGAGCCCCTCATGAGAAAGGAATTATCCAAACTCATTGAAGTGAAGATAATTTTTCCCATCATGTAATTTACCTAGGTCGCAAATATAGTTCTCGGTGAGCAATAAGAATAGTGAAATCAGACTCTATGTTGATTTCAAATATTTGAACAAGGTATATCTAAAGGATCATTATCATTTTCCTTCAATGAAGAAAATTTTGTAGACTATGACTAGATCACAAATATTCTCAATGTTGGATGGGTATTCAGGTTTCAATCAGATCTTGGTCAGGGAAGATGATCAATTCAAAATGGAATTTATAACCAAGTGGGGAACATATGTGTATTAGAAGATTTCCTTTGGTCTATCAAACACATATGTAATGTTTTAGTGCACCATGGATATTGCCTTCAAAGGATACATCAATGAGTTCATCTTGGTCTACCTTGATGACATCATTGTCTTCTCAAAGAAAAGTGTGGATCATATGATGCACCTGGAGAAAGTATTTGAGAGATGCAAAAATTTGGAGTATCTCTTAACCCCAAGAAGTGTAATTTTTTAGTGGCACAGGGAAATCTCTTGGGCCATGTGGTTTCAAAGGATGGCATCACAATTGATCTTGAATGTGTTTCAGCCATCCTAGCTCTTTCCTATCAGCACACAAAAAGGATTTGCACTCCTTCCTTAACAAGATCAAAATTTTTAGGTGTTTTATTCCTAAACTTGTAGGACTGGTTTGGCCCAACACCCACATGCTCAAGAAATACATAAATTTCATATGGAAAACGGAGGGAAAAGAAAGCTTTAAAAAATCAAGTAAGAAATTGCTTGCATTCCAACCCTCATCAACCAAAATTATTCAACAGATCTTATCCTTTAGGCTTATGGTGCTAATGTGAGTGTTGCTTTTGTCCTAAAACAAGAAAATGAACAAGGGTTGGAACAACCGGTGGCTTTCATCCATAGGTGTTGAAGGATTATGAATTAAAATACAGTCACATGGAGAAGTAGGTATTTTCCATCATGTGCGTGCTCAAGGAATTTAAAAGTATGCTCACCATAAATCATATCAAGGTGTTAGTCTCACACTCTTCTATTAGAGATTTCATCATGGGAGTAGAAATCAGTGAAAAAAGAACATGATGGGTGACCAAAATCATGGAGTATGATGTGATTATCAAATCCATAAATTTGGTAAGAGGTAGTGCACTCTACAAGCAACTTGCTGAGGACACACATAATGAATTTGAGACTTCATTATTTCTTAATGAAGCTATATTGCGTGTAGAAGTTGAGAAATATACAGATCTTGGCATGTGTGACTGGATGAAGGACATGATCACATTCCTTTCTAAGGCGCATACCCTCCTATCTTAAACAAGGAAAAGAGAAGACATCTGAGGTTATAATCTATCCCTTATGTTTTGATTAATGGAATTATATTTAAGAAGAATCTTGATGGCATGTTGTTAAGGTGTATCAATGATGCACAATGAGATGAAAAAGTGTTAGCATAATTTCATGATGGATTATCTGGTGGACACTTTTCTACCAAGACTACAACAATGAAAATCATAATGACATGTATATTTTGGCCTACTCTATTTGCAAATACACACAAGTGGGTCAAAAAATGCAAAGAATGCACTTTCTTTGCAGGAAAGAAGAGATTGACAACACTTCCCTTTGACCAATCCAAATGGATCGGCCTTTTATGCAATGGGGTCTCAACTTCATAGGCATGATCAATCCACCTTCAAGTGCTAAACATAGATGGGTGTTAATAGCTACGAGACCACTTTACTAGATGGATAGAAGCTATCAATCTCAAGGAATCAACCGAGTCAGTCATCCTTGAATTTCTCAAGGGTATAGTCACAAGGTTTGGCATTCCTCAAACCATTATATCTGATAATGCAAAATCCTTCCTTGGCACGAAATCATTGATGGGATCTAAATCGGGGAATCTATCTAAAGACTTCTTCCAATTATTACCCTCAAGGCAATGGTCTGGCAGAGTTAACAAATAAGAACCTGATCAAGATCATGAAGCACATAATGAACATTAGCCAAAATTAGTAGCATACAAACGTCTCGCGCCCACTCTGGGAAGATAAAATCACGGTTAAAAAACAATAAGAACTTCACCTTACAAGATTTTCTATGGAAAAAAGGATACCCTTTATTTGACATTGGAGTTGAACTCATTGGAACTTTCCCAACAAGTAGAGCTTTAACACATGAGACCAGAGAGAAATCAAAATGGTAGAGCTAAATCTTGAAGAACCAAGGAACTCTGCCATGATCAAGCTAGAATAACATCAACAAGAAACAAAGAAATGGTTTGATAGAAAGGATAGGCCTCAAGATTTCAAAGTTGGGGACTTGGTTTTGAAATGGGATGTTAATAGAGCTAAACCAGGGCACCATTCAAAGTTTGATGCACTTTAGAGTGGCCCATACATCATCAGTTCATGCAAGGAGGCTAACTCTTTCGAGTTAACTCATCTTGATGGAGGTGTGCTACAAATCCTAGTAAATGGGATCTATCTCAAACCCTTCTATTAAGTTCTCTGCATTTTTAGTATATCGAGTAATTTAAATTCCTCCAAGTGTCTTTGCACGCACATTGTTTATTTGTACATAGTTTTTCTTCTCTCATGCTTCCTACGCACGTTATTATTTTGCTTCTAGGGTGCCGCTCTTCTTCCGAAACTTTCAGCGAGTTTACGAGGATTTAGAATAGAGTCAATAAATGATCCTTCAAGTGACTTCGAGTCAGTTCTTCAAAGCGAAGATCAAAATTTCATGATTACATAATAGAATCCCTGCCCAATGGATGCTTTAGGCTATTGATCTCCTTCATTTAACAAGAAGATGGCCCCAAAAGTCGCCAAAGTTGTTATCCACATAACTATCGTAGTTACTTGGACAACTTACATACATATTTTGGCTTAGAGATATTTATTGCAGTGGCACATACCTCAATTATCTCCTTGGCACATTCACTTGGTCACTATTTCCTCACATACCCTTGCATGCTTCCCCTTCTCCCTTTTCCATTTTCCTTTTCCTCCTTGTTCCACTCTTACCTTGTGCGCATCTTCTGTGCATTCACCTTATTCCTAGTAGCTATTCATCCTACGTGCATGTCTTGCACTTACTTTAATCAGCTAAGTCCCTAGCCCTCGTGCGTGCCCCACACATTACCTTGTAATAGTTATTCCTTGACCATACATTCTCCACTCACCAGTTTACCCCATTTCCTCCATGCGCAATTGCCACGCCTTAGTTCTACCTTCTTCCTGTGGCTCATTCTTCCACGTGCATAATTTTGCACCCTACCCTATGTTATTCGTGCCCATTCCATTACTCCGACACACTTGAGTGTGCCAAACACAACCTATCAAAGTGTGCAGCCAACAGGCACCAAATCTCTATGCAACAAATCAATGAGTGACATGTGGTAGATACAATAAGAAAATTTACATAGTTGGCCATCCTTTCAGCTAATGTGTGCACCATGTGTCTTGCATGCACAGTGGACCTAAAATATTCGAAAGCCATATATTTTCTACATAGCTCCAATCAATGCACACCTAGTATCAATTGATGGCTGCTGAAGTAGGCTATAATGCTAGTTATTCAAATTCAAATTTTTGATGTATCTAGTAGGTGAGAAATTGGAAAACATCATTTTGGGAATTAATGAATAGATCTGATTATTCCAACCACCCAATTTGATTTGATCCGCCATCTTTCCTTCTTCAACATGCCAAATAGACTTGAAGAAGAGTATTTGGAAGACTCGGGAGGATTTACAGGCATTAAATGTTTTTTGTTGGTGGTTGTATTTAAAATTTGGGTTTTCCCTCCTCTTCTTCTTCCATGTATTCATCTATAAATGTAAGAGTTGGGCTCTTTGTTAATGCTGGAAATTTTGGATCCTTACACATTTTGCTAAGGACTTTATAGTTTCTATATTCTGATTTGCATAACTCTATATCTAGCTCGTTCATGTGGATACCGACCTCTTTCACCCGAGTGTAACAATTTTGTCCATTTCTGGAAGTAATAGAAGCATCATTTTGTGACTATTATCTATCCTAAGTGTGATTTTATTCTTTCTTGACCTTTCTTTTACATTGTGTGCTTTTTGTTCCATTCTATGTCCTTTGCAGTTCCTTTTTAGTTGTGTTCCATGAAACTGATCTAGTAAATGCATCTTAGTTGTGTTACACATGCCTAGCCTTCTTTCATGCCTTTCCTTCATTTTCACTTAGACAGATAGTGTTCATCCCTCTTTTTTTGGTGCTATCACCTTCCTTAGATTATTTTTCCTTTTGTTATCCTTCTATCCCTAGTCCCTTGGCATTGTTAGCTTAGTTTTACCTTTTAGCATTAGGAGTAGCAGTAGCAGTAGAAATAGATAGAGGAACCAACCTTCTCTAGAGATTTGTCTCAAGTGCGCAAGGTCCCACAACTTGGAGATGGTTCCATTGTTGTCTCAAATGACTTGATCCTTCCAGATCCAAGACATGGGTGAAATTTTGACCACCAACAGTTATGTTAAACAAACCACTCCACCCTATCCCCTTCTATTTTCTACTATCTACTCAAGGGGCGTGGTGCTCATGTGACACTTTGTGATCATGCAAATTATTTCAACCATAGACCTATCAATCATGCAACGTCTCAAGGGGTTTATGTTCATAAGCCTATTTGATATGGCTTTTATATTATTTCCCAACTAGGGAGAATTTCACTTAGTTTCAATATTTGGTATGGATGTTATGGTACTTGTTACTTCTTCAATAGGATGAGACCATCGACATTGGATATCTTAGTTTTATTCCCATCTCACCCACACATATACCCATCATCTAGTTCCCATAATACCATCATACATTGGACATTAAATCAAATAACATCATACATTTACCAACTACAATCTATCTTACATACTCTACCTTACCATAATCTTCCTTACCCAATCTTACCCAACTTACCTACCACCATATTATTCTTCCCTATTTAATGGGAGAACTACATCATCTTAAGGCCCCTTTTTCAAGGGCTATGTAGGCAGCACTCCAAAGGCATGGGGTCTTTGTAGGTTAGATCGGCCATTATTTTCCCTCTTACATAATCTTTTTGAATTTTCCTATCTTACCTAGACCATTCACCTTCACCCAACATACTTACGAAATTATATTCTTCCCACCCCATTGCTAGTTTCCATAATATCAATACATTGGAAATTAAAAACCAAACATCATCAACCATGCCTACATCTAATTTCCATAACATTAATACATTGGAAATTTAAACCAAACCCAACCATACAACAACCATGACTACATCTAGTTTCCATAATATCAATACATTGGAAATTAAACCACCAAAACATCATCAACCATGCCTACAACTAGTTTCCATAATATCAATACATTGGAAATTAAACCCAAACAAAACCATAAATCTTTATCATGCCCACACATCTAATTTCCATACTATAATAACATTGGAAATTTAATCGAATCACAACATTATCAATCATACCTATATCTAATTGTCATGATAACAATACAATGGAAATGAAATCAAACATAAAAAATATAAATAACATCATCTATATATTGGAAATTTCATGTGTCAATACATTGTATACATAAATATAAATCAGTCTCTAAAAACTCTCATATACAACTCGACTCTTTGGCACACAAGATGGTATATATAAGTCAGAGATTAAAATTAAAAAACAATATTCATCATCTCATCATCTCGGGAGGGCTGATGCCTATGCCACTCTCTTATGTTCCCTCATCTAGCCTCTTTCTCTCGTGCACTAGTCACCTCCTAGTGGCCCCGCCTGCCCATGAGTACAAGTGGCTCCCTAAAATATTGGCACTATGGGTCCATGAGCCAACCTCGGCTATATGCCTACTATGCTCTGTAGGTGACATATCTAACAATAGGAAGATCAAACTATGTAATATGATCCTCATAGTATCTAACCTCATCTACTGACCTCTCTGTATCGATCCATTGATACCACACCTGGTGGTGACATTGCTCCACTACCTATCTACCTCTATCCTTGAGGCCATGGACCCTGTCTTGGTATCTACACCTATGATGATGGACCATATCTCTATATTTGTGTCCCATCATGTGCCCTCGGAGGTGAAGGAGGGGCACCCATGTGTCCCCCGACACTAGAATGTGCCTATGTTATTGCTAACTATGTCTTTAATGTAGCCACCGTGCTATAAAGCGATAAACTAGGCATGTAGTCATGTAACCTATCCCTTATTATTGCTAGCCTATACATGTGTTCGGGGCGCTAACTATGTACGTAAGGTGGCGACCTATTCTGTAAAGTAGTAACATGTGTCTTTAATCCTATAACATGTACCCGTAACATGTCTCTCTCACTGATAACAAAGTGGCCAAATCGAGTTGTCTTAGTTTGGATGGTGCTACCTATAACTTTGTTGTTCACTACTACCTATACCCAATCGTGTACCCAACATCATCTATCATCTCATCAGCTACCTACTCCTCCACTCTTGCTAGTGGTGTTGGCTATGGAAGAGGTAATGGCATCTCCACATCATCTCGATGGTACTATGGGAATGGGGGGACACATCTTGCTATAAGCTGAATTGTTGTCGACCTAATTTACGGGTATATGCTTGTGCTCCTCATTCACCTACACCCGATCCATCTCAAAATCTGTAGACCATCTAACTCTCCCTCCATGCGGTGAACTATGGGTAAGTAAAGTAGGGCCTCCATAGAAACTCTATAGGTGACAAGTTATCCACTACCCACCGATAGTATGAAATATCTTGAGTCACCCCATCTACCCTCACCCGCTCTCATATCAGCAACCCACTACCGTATCCTACCCACTGTAAACACCCATGTACCACCCCTGTCATGGTAGACCTAGCAGATGAATGCACACAATGTGATCATACACCCAACAATGTAACAGATAAGTGCAACACAGATTCGTATTTCGTATCCTCTTGTAAGCCTAAATCTCCTATACGGTTAAACCAAGTAAGTTGGTGCCGATGTAAAACAAACCTTGTCCTTAACCATGTCCTCTAGAACTCCCACCAAGGCCCATGGAAACCTTCCACCACATGAGTCTAGAATGGTTAAAAAACTAATGTCAACCATCATCAACACTACAAGATGAGTCTCCTAAGGATGCACCGCATGCATCACCCCATAACTAATATTCACACTATTGTATGTTAGCTCTGCCATGACCAACCCAAACACTGTAATAAAATGATCTACTACATCTATAGACAACACATGATACATTGGCTCTCCAAAATCGAAGCCAAAAATCTTATACACGTCCTCTAATGTTACACCCATTTCTCATCTCGGTAGATGGAAGGTGTTGGTAGTTGGGTCCCATCTATCGATGAGGGATACCATCATACTATGGTCTCATGTAATCCTCTTGTACCTCCTCACCATTCCTAGCCTAATTGCTTGCATGTGCTCCCACTCCTCATCTGAAATGGTGGGTCTCATCTATACTAGAAGGGGTAGAAGTCGGTCCCTCATAGTCATCTGTTGCCTAGCCTACATCATCAACACCCACACAAGTTAATCATTTTCCCTTTCAAATTTTTATTCAAAACTCAACCTTTCCTAAATTTTTTACCATGCCTAACCTAGACCATTCACCTTCACCCAACCCACTTACCAAAATCATATTCTTCCCTATCCTATGGGAGAATTACATAAGCTTAAGGCCACTTTTGCAAGGGATATATAGGCAGAACTCTTAAGGAATGTGGTCTTCGGAGGTTAGATTAGACATTATTTTCCCCTTCATTCCACTAATTTCCCCCTTTTTCGATCTTACATATTTGTCCTCCCACTAGTTCACCTATTGACCTACCTAAACCCATATCTCCTGAAATCACTCTATCACATCCTCTTTTACCCACACCCTTCCCTAAGACTTCTCTTTGCCACCCTACCCAACCTCATAACCCCTTAAATGACCTAACATTTACATTTTCTTACCCTTTGTTCTATAACTCGCTGACCAACATCGGTTCCCTACCGATTTCGGTCCCCTTCCATAGACTTGGACCTAATTTGTCAATCAACACCAATCAATACCCGACCAACATTGGTTACTAGTTCGGCTCTAAGGCCAAACCTTCATACCACCCATTGTAAAAAAATCACTTTGCATATAACCCAATATGCTTCATTTGCCCTAATTTTTTCTCTCGCTTGCCTTTTTATCACTAACATAGCCCTATAACCTCCCTACAAGCTCACCTAACAACCTCACCACCTCACCAACTCCCTACAAATACTTAGGGGAACATTTTCCTTCACCTAGGCCTTACCCATGACCTTACCTATATACCTTCATTAGCACAACCTTGCCTATATGACATTCAACCTCACTTACTCGCTCTACCATGCGATAATGATACCCATTTTGTTTAGCCTACTGACCTTAGCTTTCCTTATTTCATGACATTTATCTCAACTAGATAAAACCTTTTGGTGTTTCAGATCACACCTATATCCATTCTTGCACCTAACCTCATTGTGTTTCTAGGATTACATCCTATACCTTGGATACCTGGACCACATCACCCTTGTTTGAATAAACTATTGACCATTGACGAGTTCACATTTGTGTGTTATTCAACCTCGTTCTTTATTTCATTCTAAGTGTGTGCGTGCATTTGAATACATAGACCTATCATTATCCTATAATCCATATTTCTGTACCTTCTAATAACCCCATTTTTCATCACCTATACCGTACCTCCGATTTCTCCCTCACCATGTGTCTCCTTATGATTCTTTGTGGGCCAAAGACTCCAAATTTTGATTCCCGAGCCCTTTTGTGAAAAAGGAGAAAACTCCCCTTCACCTCCATCCGCTGCCAACTTGCCTTATCCTCTCGCCATGTGTCGCTCGATGATTCGCTAGCAAGCCAACACTTCAAATTTTGATTTTGACTCTTTTTGCCAAAAAAGGGAAAAATCTCCATTTCCCTCTATGGCTTGCACTTCCCCTCGACCTGTTGGACACGTGTCCACTTGTGATTCATTTGCGGGGGCACACTAAAAATTTTCATTCTGACCTCTTTTGCGAAAAAGGGAAAAATTCCCTTTTACCTCCGTCGACCCGCTCTCGCTTTGTCGTGCTGCCACGTGTCCTCCTCTTATTAGAGTGGGGCCAAAACTTATTATGAAACTTTAGAGAATTAGAGCTAAAATACTCTAAGTTCCCCCTCACCTGCTCCTCCCCTTTTGGGTTTTAGGACACGTGTCCACTCGAATTGGGTGCGCAGGCTTCGGACCAATTTTGACTTTAAAATTTTTGCAAAATAAGGTCTAAAAACCTTAAGGAATCCAACCACCCACCATCCCACCTACCAATCAGAACATGCCACATAGGAAAATTTTGAAAAAATGGGTCCCTGGGCCCGAAAAATGCCCCATTTGTCAAAAAGGCAAAAAGTGAAAAGTTACAACACTTCCCGCCATGCCTCGGCCAATGCAAACCCGCCACATTGCCAATACCTTCGAGGATGAATTTGATGGGAAAATGATGCCCGTCTCGATCAAAACATAAAAATTCTAGGGATGCCCTAGAATTCAATTTTTTCACCAAGGATGGCAAATTTTTGATTTTGAATCAACTAAAGCATGATTTCCAAACATTTTTGACCTTGGGATAGGATTTTCAATTACACACAAGTATGATTTGATCAATTTCAATTTTTCCATGATCTGGCAAAGGGAAAAATGACATAGCCCATAAAATTAGAAAAACTAGGGCAGAAAAGTGCAAACTTGGATTATTCTTTCAAATTAGGGAAAAACAACAAGTTTGTGATAATTTTAAAGCATCCAACTAGAGGGGAAGAATTTTAGACCATCAATTCAAAGGGTAAAACTTTTTTGAGCACATATAGATTTGAAAATTAGGGCAACAAGGTGCAAGCTCAAAAATGGCACCAACAAAACAAACACAACATTGGCGTAATGATATTGACTATGAAGAATATTGCAAGGAAAGAACCATTCAGACTCTTGCACCATGTTGTTTTGGGTGGGAAAAGTTCTTGACTTGTCTTGAGGTTTGCAGTAGAGGAAGTACGGGAGGAATAAAATGCAAGGGAAGATGTGCATTAGTATGCCATCTATCATTCTATTGGTTATGTCTATATATTTGAATCCCATACTAATTCTACCAAAATTTGGTTACTCGGCTTTGCACCTAATTTGAACTATCTCTGTAGGTTTCACCTACTACTTATCCAATGATATGACCTTATTGGAAGATTTGATAATCAAGGTCTTTAACTCATCATCTTATTTTCACTATGTAAAAGAGTAGGATGTAGATGTAACTTGTTACGCGCTCCGCACTCAAACTAGAGTAATAAAAGGTTAGGGCACCTTTGGAGACATCTCTGGGAACAAGGGTACAAGAGGCCTAGGCACCAACTTACCAGCCTGAATGATATTTTTTTCTGCCCTTATTGCAATGTTGTATGCAACAGGTAAGGTTCTACCTCCCATGGATTGAATCATGACTAAAATGTCACTATTAAAATCCCTAGATAGTCTACAAGAAATCATGCTGGGATGTAGGTCTTACCACTTGAGGAATTTTAATCCAAGTCTTTATAATTCAATGTTGAAATCATTCATCTACTCTTTGGTGTGCATTTTTGTAAGAAGCTACTCCACTAGTGATAGATGATCTAATTTATCTTCAAAGTAATTGTAAAGAGTTGTTCCGAGCTCATCCCAAGTAGCAATAGATGCAGGTCTTAGGCCATGGTACCATTGGAGTGCTTTACCCTTGAAATAGGTTGTAAGCAACCTAACAACAACATCATCATGTGTAATCAGATAGATAGAGCATACATTGGCCACATCTTGAATGTGTTTAATAGGGGTGACTTGATTTTATCTTGTGAAGTATGGAATACTTTTGAGCATGACCATTGGCATATCATGTTGGGCATTGAGATTGAGTAGGCTTCCACCAATGAATCTGGTGAAGTTCCTTGGAGGAGGAGGAGGTTAAAGCACCATGACAAGGCACGCTTGTCTATTTTGAGGAGGAGTAGAGTGTGTGTGGCACGCTGGAGATGGGGATGTACCATAGAAGATGTATTGTGTGTGCTTCTCCGTGAAATATGGAGGTATTAAAATATCCTTCAGCTCAAGACTCTATCCGGCATGCACTTTTCTCATAAAATTCATGCAAGACAACAAAAATAGAGATCTACAATTGTTGGGAGTTGCAGATGTGTTGAAATAAGCCTCCAAAGGCTAGAAATACTAAGTTCACACACCAAAACTTAGTAATATGAAATTTGATTTTCATTGCTTGTCTAATTGAGAGTGCCGTAAGGCGATTATGGTCAAACTTGCACCCATGTCTCGGATATAGAAGGACCGAGTCATTTGAGACAATAATGGAACCATCTCAAGTTGTGGGACCTTGCATGCTTGAGACGGATCTCTAGAGAAGGCAGTTCCTCTATCTATTTCTACTGCTACTATTACTCCTAATGTTGAAAGGTAAAACTAAGATAACAATGCCAAGGGACCAAGGATAGAAGGATAACAAAAAGGAAAACTAATCTAAGGAAGGTGATAACACCAGAAAAAGAGGGATGAACACTATCTATTCTGAGAAAAATGAAGGGAAAGACATGAAAGAAGGCTAGGCATGTGTAGCACAACTAAGATGCATTTACCAGATCAGTTTCATGGAACACAACTAAAAGGGAACTGCAAGGGATGTAGAATGACACAACAAGCATGCAATGTAAAAGAAAGGAAAGAAGAAAGAATACAAACATGCTTAGGATAGATAATAGTCACAAAACGATGCTTCCATTACTTCTAGAAATGCACATAACTATTACAATGTGAAAGAGGTTGATATCCACATGCACGAGCTAGATATAGAGGTCTACGACTCAGAATACATAAAATATGAAGTCCTTAACAAAATGTGTAAGGATCCAAAATGTCCAACATTAACAAAGAGCACAACTCTTACATTTATAAATTAATCCATGGAAGAAGAAGAGAAGAAGGAGGGAAAACCCAAATTTGAAATACAACCACGAACAAGAAACATTCAACGCTTGCAAATTTGCTTCTCTAAGTTTGTTTCTCATGTTGGAGAAGGAAAGAGGATGGATCGGACTCAATCGGTGGTTGGAATAATTAGATCTACTCATTAATTCCTAGAAAGACATTTTCCCATTTCTCACCTACCAAATCCACCAAGAATTTGAATTTGAATATCTAGCACTATAGCCTATGTTAGAAGCCATCAATTGAGACTAGGTGCATGTTGATTAGAGCTCTATAGAAAAATATATGGTTGTCAGAAGATTATCAGGGCCACCTGCACACGTAAGACATGTGGCACATGCGGATTGGCTAAAAGGACAACCAACTGTGCAAATGTTCTTTTCATTTCTGCCACATGTCACTCATTAATTTTTTGTAAGGATTCAAAGTGCCTGTTGGTTTGTTTCAATAGGTTACATGTGACATACTCAAGCATTTCAAGGAATGACATGGTATTGAATGGAACAAGGGATGGTACAAAATTATGCATGTGGAAGAATGAGGTGTGGGAAGAAGGCGAAAAGGAAAGCGTGTGCAATCGCACACAAAGGAAATGGGGAAAAATGGTGAGTAGAGAACGTATGGTCAAGGCGTAACTATTACAAGGTAATGTGTGGGGTGCACGTGAGGGCCAAAGACATAGCATATTGGAGAAAGTGTAAGGCACACAGGTATTAGGTTGTGGAGCTTGTTTTCATGTGTGAAAGTGTTGAAGACTATACACTAAAACTTTTTGGCCTCGAAACAAAACATGCCCAATATACCGGGAAATGTGTTTTTTCTCATATGGGTGGTATTTTTGACCCATAGGTTTATGGGATGGTTTTGGCCCATGGTTTTGATACCCATGGTTTTGTAAAATTGCTTAATCAGTTATCTACTTATGTGGTTTTGTGTATATGGTAGGTTTTATGTAACATTGCAGATGTGTTTTGAATTTGGGTTTGAATTCTGTAGAGTTTGTTGAGCATAGCTCCAAATAGATCTAGGTATTGTATTAAGAGAGTGGTGGCTTGTAATAAAATATGAGCAAGTGATTCTTGGTGGATGTAGCCCAAATTGGGTGAACCATGTTAAATACTATCTCTTTGTGTTGTGTTATTATTATTCTACACTTTTATTTGAGATCTGTAATATTTTTTACATATTAGTTTCTACTATTATAATTCTATGAGGGATTATTCCACATATTTTATCCCTTATTTCCTAATAGCACGCATTATGTATAGCTGCTAGGAAGAAGGTGAATGTGTAGAAGATGTGTGTAAGGTAAGAGTGGAACAAGGAGGAAAGGAAAATGGGAAGGGAAGAAGGGGAAGCTCGTAAGGATGCATGAGGAAACAATGACCAAGTGAATGTGCCAAGAAGAAAACTTAGGTGTGCATCACCGTAATGAAGATCTCTTAGCCGAGAATATATATGTAAGTTGTCCAAATAACTAGGAGACTTATTTGGATAACAGATAACCTTGTTGTGTTACAAAGACATGCCCTTTACAAGATACCCAAAACCAAAGATAGGCAAGTCCATGAACAAAAGTTTGTATTTTTCTTCTTTTTGCGTTCTACTTTTTGTGTTCATAGACTTCTTGATGCAATAATTCTATATTGGGATGAATGGTAGTGTCTCCTTGATGTCTTTATGAAGATGATGGATGTGGGAAGCTCCAAGATAAAAAAATTTTAATAAATACACATTATTCTTCTTTTGGATAGACTAAGTACAACATGTGGCTAGATTTTTATAACTATCCTTGAGGCAGCAATATATTTAGAGCGCAATAGAGAGACATAGATGTTAATTTGAGGGAATCATCTATTTGCGAGAATTTTGACTCAAGGATTAGAATTTTTGTTATCCCAAAAATTTTGCATTATTTTGGATTTGTAGTCATGGAAAAGACTATAAAGGAGTATAGGCCTCTTTTATGAAGGAAAATCCATAGCATGAAAAGGTTAGCTATGAAAGAGGGGTTTCAAGTGACAAATGACCATGGGATTCCATCCTAAAAAGGATGAAAAGTATCCATGAGAATCATGCCATGAGTAGAGTCGTGGTACTCATATTCAAGATAAGGCTAAATGGTGACGGATAATCACACAATTTTGTTTAAGTCGTTGGTCCTTAAAAGAGGTAGATGGAAGGAGAGGTTTTCTCAAGGGATGAGCATATATGAGACATAAAGTGATGTAGTAATTTATTCAACAATAAAATGGTCAAAGATGCAAGGCATTAAGGGGCTCAGGTTTGGGTTTACCCTCAAGAGAAGATAAACGATAAGTTCCTGATCCATAGGTATGGGTGATAATATAAGGTCTAAGCCAATTAGGAGAAAACTTGCCTCGTTTACTTTTCTCCATTTTGGTTACATGTTGATTTTCCTTCAGGACAAGATTGTCAATCTTGAATGTTTGTTCTTGAACACATTTGTCATAGGCATGCTTAATGCACTTTTGGTAGATTTGGAGATGATCTAGAGAATTTAAACGACGTTCATCTAGTAGCTCAAGTTGTGCCAAACATTCTTGGTAAAAATCATCATCAGAGAGGATATCTTTAAGAGATATATGAAGAGATGGAATTTGGAATTTGAGAGGTAGGATGACCTCTGTACCGTAGAACAAAGAGAAAGGTGTGGTAGCGGTAGAGGTATGAATGCTAGTATGATAAGCCCATAAGGTAAAAGGAATGTGTGTGTGCCAATCCTTACCAGTGTCGTCAACCACTTTCATAAGAATTTTTGTGAGAGTTTTGTTAGAAGATTTGGCTTAACCATTTGCTTGTGGGTAATATGGTGAAGAGAAACTGATTTTAATACCAAACTTGTCCACACGGTTGGTGTAGGTTTTTTTTTGGAATTATTTTCCATTGTCACAATGATGAGGCGATGAGGAAAAACAAAGCAAAAAAATGATATGGTGGTTGATAAATTTAACTATTTTAATGACTTTGGTATAAATTAGAGGGATGGATTCCACCCATTTAGTGTAATATTTAGTTGTCGTGATGATCTAGTGATGAAATTGTGAGGAATTAGGGTTAATCTCCCCAATGAGATCCAAACCCCACTGAGAAAAGGGCCAGAAGTATCTTGTGACTTGTAAGGCATGACCAGGAGTATGATGAAGGTTAGCATGTTGTTGACACTTCACATTTTTTAAAAATATTCACAATAGTATTGGTTAAGTTTTGGCCAATAATAGTCGAGTCTAAGGATATGCTTTACAATAATGAGACCACTAAAATGTCTCCCAAATTTCCCATCATGAATTTCTTTGATGGTGTACAGGATTTCACAATTGTGAGACACCATAGGAGGATATCGTCAAATTCATGTTTGTAGAGAAGACCTCGCATGATGAAGTAATGAGAGATAATTTTTAGGAAGGCTCATCGTTAATTGTGAGTGAGATCGAAAGGCATGATTGAAAGTGAGAGGTACTCAATTAACTACTTATACCAAATGTCTTGTGGGTCGATTGTTACTACCCACAAAATTAATGTCAAGGATAATATAAGAAGGTGATTGCAACCATTGTATTTTAAGAAATATTTTAGAATCCGAAGGTGAGTTAGGTATTTGAGAAGAAATACAAGCCATGGTATCTATAAATTTTTAGTGGATCACGGAGTGGATTAAATGAGGAAGTGATCAAACGTGGTCAAAAGTAGGTCGACATGATGTTTATACTTTTTAATCTCATTATTACGACACTGGTACAAACCATTAACTTTGTTCACAATTGTGTGAGAGTCACCAAAGATGTTAATGGATTTAACACCTAGGGAAATGGAAGTTTGAAGACCTAACACAAGAGCATCATATTCAACTATGTTATTTATGTAGTCAAAGTCTAGTGGTATAGGCTCACTATCAAGAGGAATGAGGATGACCCCCACACCTCCCCACAATGACATTTGGATCCATCAAAGAATAATGTCATTTGATTAACAATATCATCAGTGGAGAAGGTGGTGATAAATTTTTCAAGAAAATAAAAGTTTGAGGATTGATTCCCAGGAAGAGGAGCGTCTCTAATTTTATCCATGATGATTTTTCCTTTGAAAAACTTTTGATGAATGAAATATAACTTCAAGTCTACAAGAATCATGAGCTAATGAGTAGTGCATTGGTGTTAGTGAGGTTTTGTATACACATAATGAAGAGGGTTGGTGTTGGTAATGACAAACATTTTTTATTAATAAAATAGTGAGAAGTTTGGTGGCCATGAAGACTAGGGCTAAGCAAATATTTTTAGCGTGAGTGTACTAAGTTTTGTAGTCTAGAGGACTGTGGCTTATATAATAAACCACTTATTCCCTATTTTTCTCATCATGATGAGCAAGCATGGCACCCAAGGAATGGTCAGTAGTAGAAATGTACAGGTAAAATGGTTGATCATCTTTAGGTGGAATGAGCACATGTGGCTAAATAAGGTAGTTCTTCAATGCTTCGAAGGATTTTTGACACTCCTCATTCCAATGGAAAGAAGCATCCTTTTGAGGAGGTTTTGGAATCATTCGAAAGTTGAGAGATGAAGTGTCAGATGGATTGCAATTCTCCATGCAAGCTATGAAGTTTCCAAAGGTTAGTAGGTGAAGTCATGTCAAGAATTTTCTTGATCTTATCGGGATCAAATTTTATACTCTACAAAGAGACAATGAAACCAAGGAGCTTACCCAAGAGAACTGTGCAGAAATGCAATTCTTTCGTTAAAGGAAAACACAATATTTGATAAGGTGGTAATTTTTTTTTTTGTAAGAATGGTCAGGTGTTTAGCGTGACACTTGGACTTACCAAGAAGGTCATCGACATACTCATCCAATATTTCATTCATGATGTCATGGAATATGTAATTCATAGTGCATAGATAGGTGACACCAAAGATTTTTCAAGTCAAGGGAATGATGTGATAGTATAAGGTCCCCTAAGGGGTGATAAAGGAGGTTTTTTTAATTCTCTGGAGCGAGTAGAATATAATTATAACCCGAAAACCTGTCCATAAGAAATAGCATCTCATGGGTGGTTGTAAGATTAACTTGTTGGTCAATGCTTAGAAGAGGAAAGTCGTGTTTTGATAGGCAAGGTTAATGTTATGAAATTTCGGTGTAGATACAAAGTCCCCCAATCACTTTTGTGATAGGAAAAGTGTTAGAGACCCATTGTGGATAATCAATAGGTAGGATGAAGGAAACAAAGAGAAGGCAATGAAGTTCTTCTTTCACAAGAAGGAAAATGCGAGGATCCATTTTACAGAACTTCTATTTCACGAGTTTAGCATCAGGGTTAGTTATGATATTGTAAAGTAAAATATTAGGGTCAATACGTGGCATATTTTTATAAGACCAAGCATATGCATTAGAAAATAGGTGAAATATTATTGTTTTGCAGAGTCTAAATATTGGCCTATCTTTAGAATTTGTGGGTCGTCTTGATTGTGAATGTTGATTTCTATGGTAGATTCATTCAAAATGGTTTACGTGTTAGAGGATAATGACCTTTGAATATAAGAATCTCTCGCACCTAAATAGGTCAAAATAGAATCATCATCCTGACATTGAACGATGTTTATAGAAGGTGTATCATCATCCAACATGTCAAGATAAAGAAGAGGAAGGGAAGAGGGAAACTCGTCATCACGTTGATAGGTCTAGAGGTCCCAAGGAGATGGTGTTCATGAAATTTTTTTAGGTGGAATGGATTCGGGATCCATAGACTCCGTGGGAGAAAGCGGCATGATAGGTGAGGAAGGTGGGGAAGGATTTTCGTCTTCTACAAGGGTGATTCGGGTAGAATTAGGAGGAGGTTACTTAGGGAATCCAAGACCATAATGGTCTTTTTATTTCCTAGTGGTGCATAGTACAATGATGTGATGATCTTGTTTTTATGACCAAATCCTAAACCTTTCTAGGTACAAAAGTGAATAAAAGTAAGTTCAAAGCATTATTTAGTGAGGTAGAAGAAATCGGATGAAAAGGGTCCAGTTTGGAAGGGAGGTTCAATAGAATAAGAGGCAAAGTGCCAAGCCCCCTATAGGTTAGGTTGGTGTGAAGGTGAGGAGGGCTGTATGGTATGACCTTTCCTATATGATGGTCGTAATGTGGGTGTTGGTGTAGTTTTCCATGCTCGTAATGAGTAAGGAACGTGTCAATGTTGAGGAGGCGGTATTCTCGAGTGAAAGGTGTTGAAAAATGCTTACCAAGGATCATTGGTTGATACTTGGATAGCATGTATAGATGAGCTATCTAAAGTGAAGAATATGGGGCATCCATAGAGGTTTGAATAGTAGGGTTGATAGGCGGGATAGGTGAGGAAGGTGAAGCAAACGAAGTGATAGATGTGGTAGTTTCCTTGGTGGGATCAAGACATCATTTGGACGGTAAGTCATATTACAAGTTTTGAAGGGGGAAGGATCTAGGAATGGTGTAAGGTTCCCCTTCATATTCAAATTTGAGGAAAGGGTGAAGGGTGGAAGGTAAAAACCCATAACATGAATTCAGGGATGGTCTAGCAAAATTTTATATTGGAACTATCCTTCAAGAACATAAAAGAGTTTGGGAATAGTTCAGGGACCCACACGGATGTGGAGGACAATAGTGTCAAGGGTAGTGGTCATGGCATCATTAAAATATTGAAGCATGATGGGGTTACTAGACATAAAATTTGCCTATTTTTTCATAGGTATGAAAAGAGATAATGTTTAACATGAATATAATTAATGTAAGCCAAGATGAAAAGAGCAAGATCAAGATCATCAGGTTGTGAAGGGGAAATCTCTAATTTGGATAAATTAATGGAAGCAATTTGATGAGGGATAATGAGGGTGGAGATAGGTGAAGTGTCATTTGGTGGAACTTTGATGGATTATAGGACCTCAATGAGGGCTTGACTATGAGAATTATAGGTTTGAAACAAGTCATATAAAGACATCTTCACTGTGGGAATTGGTGAAGTTGTTTGATCATTGAATGATGTGTAACCCCAGAAGAAGTAGGTGGAGTCGACCAAAGGATGGTTATCTTGGGGGAGGTGTAAGTGTAATGGTAGGTGAAGGAAAACTAGAAGGGTTACCAAAATTTTCCTTTCCTTTTTCTTTCATGTGTTGTGACCGAGTGGTTACACACACCATGTTAATTTCAAATATAAGAGGAGGAAAAGAGGGTTTTTAGCCTTACCTTTATCCCTAGGTGGATGTGAAGGAAAATTTTGTAGAATGGGTTTGGGGCTAGGTTGTGTGGTGATAGGAAAAGAAAGAATAAAATCCTCCTCCAACAGATCATCTTCTTTGAAGAGACCATCAAAATCACAAAGCTGAAGGAGAATGGTTTTAAGATCCTTACAACTCTCGACATCATGCCCTAGTGAGCAATGATAAGCATAAATTTTGTGTCATCAAACCCTACTGGTTTAGGTTTGAGAGGATCATAAGGCTTGATAGGTGGAAGTGATATAGAAGATGTCTCTAATAACCGAGAGAGGATGTTAGAGTAGGATCCTACAAAGGATCACAATGAGAGGTCAAGGTTGTCTTGGGCGAAGGGGTAGGTGACCTTTGTGAGGGAGGTGAGGCGAGAGATCATGTTGGTGTAACTACCTTTTTAGTACATAGTGAATATTTGGGTTTAAATTGTGCCTTCTTGGGTAAAGGCAGAGGAATTACACATGAAGGAAAAGGAGACTTGTAAGGTAGAGGTATCCACAAAATCCAAGGCAAAAGTGTGGGTGTTGGAAAGAGTGAGGATAAGGGTAGTGAAGAAAGTGTGGATAGAACATGAAGTGAAGGAAAGGGTATAGGTTTTCGTACTTAGGGTTTTCCTTGGTAAAGGGGTAGGTTTACCAAGCTTGAAGGATATGGGCCCAATATTTATGGCAAAGGTTGTTGGACCCTAGAATATTGACAAAGTATGAAGGCACGTAGTACGCAAGGTCCCGGTTATGGAATGGCACACAAGGAAAAAGTGTGCAAAGGAGGATTTAAGAGAAGGTTTTTAAGGAAACCCGTAGCATGTGTGATGCACGAGGATAGAGAAAAGGGTTTGGGAATTAGTCAATTTGTACTTTTAGAGCGAGAACACGTGAAAAGCATGACCTAGTTATGCTTGGATAAGGTGCCATCCTCGACGATAGGTGTAACACCCTCGAACTATTGTTACTTCCTCCCGGGCATTCAAGTGTTGATATATGATTTCTTACCTGTAAAAGGATGTGTTCCTTTGATTGTGAAGTCATGCTTGATATAGATTGTATCTTCTTTGCATTTGAAGATCTTTGACTGAGCCAGGATATGCTTGGACTCTTTTATTTCTTTCATTTTTACACCTGAGTTTAATCTGATTTTGGAATAAATTGTGGATTTACCCATCTATATGACTCAGCCTTGGATCAGTGGCATTGATCCAAGAGATGTTTTAAGTTTATTCTGGATGAACAAAAATTATAGACCTTACGAAGGTTGCAAGGTCCGAATGTGTGGAATGAGTAATTCAGGAGTTAACTCAGGCTGATCTTGTTAAATGAATTGGTTCCCGATATCGTAATATCAGGAAGGTCTTGATCTTGAGCCAGGTAATAAATTCAGATACATTTATACTAATAGCTTATTATCAGTGCTGGAATGAATCCTTTTCATGAATGTATATTTGTTGGTTCTTACTGAACGATTCTAATTGTTAGACCTAAAAATTTGGATTTATTAAGGTTAATAACCTATGGGTTGGATTAGTGTTAATCTAACCTAGCCCTAAGCTATAAGCTAAATGTTCCTAAGGTTAGCAACCTAGCACTAAGGAAGTTAGACTAAGTATCACCTTATGATCTAACCTATGTTTCTAACCTAACTAATGTTAGTGGGGGAAGGGGACCTATGAAGGGGTGTGAGCCATGGGCGGTAGTTTCTATGGCATTAAATGAAGGGGATAAGCATGAAGGACAAGGATTTAGCTGAGGTTTCAAACAGCCATCGAGGCCGACGTGGCAGAGTCGCCAAATTTGGAAATGGTCTTTGGTTTGCATTTGTCCATCACCAACTATGGCGGTCGGTGGCAATGGAGATTGAGCGGGAATTTTGGAGTTAATGCAATTAAAGAACTCGGTTTCTAAGCTCGGATTGCTTGGGAAGACATGTAAAATGGAAAACTGGTTGTTTGTTTGGTTTTCCATGCGCTTCGATTTTCCCTCTGTTTGATCACTGGTTCTTCGAACCAGTCTACTTGGTGTTGCATGGCAACTATGAGAATAACTAGCTCTTTTCTTTGTCGAGGAAATTTTATAAAGCATGGAAATAACAAATTATTGTTGTTGAAACTAACATGGAAGAAGAGGAGAAGGCTTGAGCTCTTTCATAGGTCTTCTTCGGATTTTAAGCGGCATTACCAGGCATGTTAGGCCCTAACTTTTAAAAATCCTGCTTTCCTTCAAATGATTTCATTAGAACAACTTTGTTCAGGTGATTTCAATTTAGTTGGTTGGAAGCATTGTTTTGGTTCTTCTTTTCCTGTGAAATTAGGAATCTCGGATCTTTAGAAGACCTTGAAGGAATAGTTTCTGTATTTAATCTTCCTTGTGGTTTCACTTCGTTTGAAACCAAATTGTACTTTTATGGTTCTTTGAATCTTGTTGGATCTTGCTATAATACTTTAAGTTACTTCGGTTGGATAACTTCTTTGTATTTATACTATTTGAATGCGACTTTGTAGAAGTCCTCCCCTGTGTTGCAATTTTGGGATATGATCCGTTGAAAGTTTCAGAAGAGGAATATATATACAAAAATGACTCTGTGGAGTCCTTGGAATGTTTCGTATATTTTGGACTTCTGTAGAAGTCATGAATGTGAATACTTATTAGATTAGACTCAGTTGGAGTCCTTGAAAAGTAACTGGTATTACGACTTCTGTTGCTTTGTTATGAATACTATTGCTTAGCAGTGAATATCGTGGTACAGACTCAGTTGGAGTTCTTTTTATGTTTCGTATGTTTCGTCTTCTGCTTAAGCTTAGTTTCGAATGCTGATGTTTAGTTGAGATTACTTAAGATATTGATTCAGTTGGAGTCCTTGATATGTATCTTGAATTACGACTTCTGTAGAAGTTTTGCTGGGAATACTATTGGGATTCTTGAATTGTTGTCACATGAAATCAACTTCAATCTAAGCCTTGTTTATGAGCATTAGTTGTTTGTGATTTGTTGGAGATCTCGATATGTTGCGAGTTGGCTCGACTCTCGATTTAAACCCTCATTGTGCATGCATATCGTTCAGACTCCTTCTTAACATTCTTGTGTTCCTTTCTGTTCGCTTCTGTGGAAATTTAAAGGAAGGGTTTTCTTTACAAATTTTACTCGGTTTGAGACCCTGTTGTATTCCGTAGTAGCTTGGCTTAGGATGAAACTTTGAGGAAAATACTGATATGGAATTTTGGCTTCTGTGAAGACCTTGTTGTGATTATTTTTCTTGAAAACGACTTCTAATATAAGTCATGGCTGTATTATCATAAGGATTTGTTTCAGTTAAATGAAGTTGTGCATGTTTGTGTTAGATTCAGTATGAATGTCACTATATATGCATAAGGAAACATCATTTGTTTTAATGTTATCTAGCCTCTTGTTTGACTGTGATAAAGAGGTTGTTCTTTTGATTTCGGCTTTGGATTTAAGTCCTTGCTGTGTTAGTAGGGATTAGATTTGTATGTTCTTTGAGTGTTTTGCTCGAAGTGTTGGGATTGATGTTGTGATTGTGCATGGTTACGTCTTCTGTTATTGTGATTATCTAGTCTTGTGCTTGACTGAGATAAAGAGTTAATAGCTGTGCCTTGACAAGCGATGGCGTTGGATATTTTCTTGTTTGTTGAATAATATGGAAAGCTATGTTAAGTCTATTTGTTGGATTATTTATTACTGCCTTGCCATGAGGGCTATTGTATTGCTCAGTAAGCTACAGGTAATTTTTATACTTGAATTTTTGACGAACTGTAGTTCTTCCTGTGGTCTCGACTGGCTTAGTCGCATGCGTATAATGTGAATGCATTACTCTTGAGAGGACGGTACAGTCATGAGCATGATTGGAAGGGAAATCTGAATGTCTCGAGTTTCTTTCTCTTTCTGTAATGTATATGTTGATATATTTATATTTAACTGTTGGAATTGTTTTAACATACTGATGGATTCATGAATTGTTATGATATTCATTTTATTATGTTGAATGTAATGGTCTGTCG
The DNA here is from genome assembly GCA_018340775.1 of Taxus wallichiana var. yunnanensis. NCBI lineage: Eukaryota > Viridiplantae > Streptophyta > Pinopsida > Cupressales > Taxaceae > Taxus > Taxus wallichiana. Next base: position 1,067,330,278 of record CM031240.1, read on the forward strand.
GATGTTTGTTGTCCTTGGGATTCAGATGGATAGTTGTTTTGGATACATTTGTTCTTCTTGGTGACTTATATTTATGAAGAAATATCTGAAAAGTATCTAGGACTATTTAGTAACTATAATATGAGTTACGCGTTTATAGTCATGTTTGAATTACAAAAGAGCATAGTCTGAAATATGTCTACATGTTTGGTGAAATGATTTCATTTAAACAGGTTGTTCAATGAGAGCAATTGGTGGATTGCATTTGTTTTAAGAGTTAGTGCTTATCATGCTCAGTTCACCGAACTGACCCGTGTTGACAATTTTTGAGATGGCTGCCGTAAGTGGTAAAGGCACGCTTAGATCCGATATGATGTTGATTGTTTAATTTGGTTTACGATGAGCTTCAATTTGATTATCTAAATGTACTACTTGAAGAAAGATGTTCTTTGGTGTTGAGTATTGTATCAAATATGTGAATGAAATAAATGTATTTGATTAGCCTTGAAAGGAATGAAAAGAGGTATTTGTTACTTATGTGTTTGTATTCGTATCTTGATGGTTTGATCTTCTTCGGTTCGAATGATCTTAAGAGCATTGTTATTATTGTATAACTGGAGATTTTGTGATTATCTAAGTAAGCTTGCAAGGTTATGTGGATCGAATACTTAAGATTTTTCAGTAGTTCTATTATGTTCTATCTAAAGCTAAATTGGAATTTAGATCACTGTCTTTCGGGAAGCTAAGGTTAAAATAAACCTGAGCAGGAAGCTAAACGAGCTGAATAAATTATTACTTCCTAGTCTTGATCTAAGTCAAGACAACATTTAATTGGACTCTTAATCACTATATCTCGATGCTAATAAGTAAGATATAATTTCAGTTATGAGAACTGATATAAACCTAAAAAGGGTATGGTTAGCAATCTCATGTGAAGATTATGGGTTATTGTCCAATTTCGTTGATTTAGATTTATGTTTTTCTATGAACTCCTTGATAGGACCTCAATCTTATTAAACTTCTCTTGTGTAATGGGTTTTATTAAGAAAGGTAATTCTAAGGTGAGGAACCCAAGGACTAGGAAAGACTACCCTTAAGGGAGCGACTGATAGTATAATTTTAACTCAACGTAAGTAACACCTTAAAATTTAGTAGATCTTATCGAGGCGGATTTGAAGGTTGATGGCACAAGTCGATTGCAGGGTTGTACCTTCAAGAAGATTAGGATCTTCTCAAAGATACAACAATGCAGGTGACTTATGGCGACACCCTTCGCATTGATCGTTAAGATTTACACCTTAAACTCGAACAAGTTTTACTTTGGGACTGATTAGGAACGTGGTCATGTTATAAGGCTGCCCAGGAGACTCGGGGTATCTTGACACACTGGGTTAACTAGGGTTAACCCAGTATGTCAGCATATCCCTAGTCCCCGGAGCATCCTTATAACGTTGTCATTTACTAATCCGCTCGAGTGAATAACTTGGGGCGAAGAGACTCGTCGAGAAGTCGGATAAGAAATTCTACATAACAAAGGAATGGGGTGATGGATGTATTCCAAATTGATGAGTATGCAGTCAAGGAATACGAGACATAAGCATATGTTTCAAATCTTTGGCCAAAGTATCGCAAGTTGCTGATTGCATTGTCCTATGTCACCTAGTCTAAGGGATGAGATGCCGATGAATAATGGTAACAATTATTCAGATAGGTTCCTTGGATAGAGCATTCTGAATCCCAGATTAGGGAAGAGAACCGCAAGAGTGAGGTGTTAAAATAAAAATGCCAACTCTTGATACTCATGAATAGATCGGTAGATTACCAAGTCATGGAATGAATAGATCGGAGGTACTCCGAGTCATTACAGCTGCATATGGTTATCTATTATAAGAATGGTTGTTTTGATTTGTGAGTTCTAAATTATGTATTTAGAACTAGGAAGCATTTATCAAAAAAAAAAAAAAAATTTACTTGTTCTAAAGTACTAAAATGAGGACGTTACAATAGGTTGGCCTAGGAAGGAGCATGCTAGAAGCTTCTAGAAGCACATCATGGGATAAAGTGGAAAGCTTGGGCTTGGAGAATCATGCTCACATGGAGGACCACATTTAGACACTTGGCACCGGATTTGAGGGTGCTGGAGGATGATTTGGCAGTCCAAAAGAGCTATAAATACAAGCGCCTGTAGAGTAAAAGAAGAGACACGAAGAGTATAGGCGGAGTTCTACTGTAAATACCGCGAGGAATCTATTATTAGATAGTTATATTTGGGAGAGAATGCATTAGGCTTAGGGATTGTAATTTTTCTTTTTGGTAGCTTAGTTACATAAGTCCAGTGCAATGCATGACTACGGTCTACTTCTCTATGACACTCTGTAATGGCTCAATGGATGTAATGAGGTTACCTATTATATATATACATGAATATCAATGATTCTGATGCATACTTCTCTCTCATGAGTTCTCTTTCCTTTCATGCTAAGTATGGATGCTTGTATGTTTCTTTTTGAAATGATGCACATTATAGATTCTGTAAAGTACTCTACCTGAAATGACTACAAGGATCTAGAGGCTGTTCTGAGCCCTATGGTTCTTGTATGTCCTGAACCCATTTGAAGGTCTTTTTAAACACAGATCATAGATGATGTTTCCCACTAAAAATCACATAAAAGAGAGACTCGGCACCCATGTATGCCTCGGGTGAGTGCCTACCTTTCGTTGCATGATAAAGGCTAGTGCACATGGGGTTCTTTTCTTTTGTAATAGGGATAAAAATGACTACATCTTGGTTCCGTTGCTAGGACCTCTTTTCAAAGTTGTAGTAGGATTTTGTAACACCCTCAACAATTGTGATATTCCTCTTTTGCATTTCAAGTGTTGACATGTGATCTTCTTCTAAAGATGTGTTCTTTTGGTTGTTGGAGATCATGCTTGATATGGATAAAAAAATTGTTCTTAAGATCATTAGACTGGAATGGAATGGCTTCCTTGAATCCATTTTTCACTTCTTGTAGGTGAGTTGCAATCTGGTTTAAAAGTTGCAAACTTATCTCTTTATCTAACTCATCCTTGGATCAATTTCAGTGATCCAAGGAATGTTTTAAACCTCCTCAGTTGAATGAATGGTAAATTGACATTCCATAATTGAGGGACATGATGGACTGAAATTTGTTATAACAAGTTCTTTAATCTTTGTGAACGTGTTTCTATTCAGTTGTATGTTGTGCTTAGGTCCTTGAAGATTGATCTTGGCAGTCCATTGCTGACGTAAATGAAATGTAGCCTATTCATGACATTGGAAGGATTCGGAATCCTAAAACTAAAGGATTATCCTACGGAATCCTAAGTTGGGTAAGAATATATATATATATATATATATATATATATATATATATATATATACTACCTAGCTATGTTACTTAATTGATTTTATTTCTAACCTAAGCCTTGTGCTAAGGGAGTATGGAAAGGTTTCTAGGCTATCTAAATTAACCTAAAACCTAATGTTATATGGTTATGATATGATATAACCTAATGTTGGAATTACCTAAGGTAATGTGTTAAGGCCTAAGGTAAATATTCCTAAACTAACCTAAGTTTAAGGATCTATCCTAAGCTATTTTAATGGGAACCTAATGGGTCGCATACCTCTAAGGCGATGGTTCCAATGGAATTTAATTGTTGATAAGGTTCTTAAAGGCATACGTATTTAGCCATTTTGATGTGGGGATATTTGATTTACCAGAGGCTTATGTGGAAGCTCCACTAAAGATGGAGTTTCATGTTAAATTGGAATTGGCATTCGCTAGATTTGGAAGGCGGTGGCAAGGAGAGTTCAAAGAGAAAAATTGAATTAATAAAATTAATTGGCATCTAGTTTTGTTTGAAAACCGTCTAGGAAACTTGGAAGGTGGATTTATGGGAGGTTGTTGGTTTTTGCATGCTTTTCAGATTCTTCTCTGCATGGAGCAAACTAGTTCTTTGAACCAACAGTTTGACTTGCAATTCTTTGTGATTTTTAACTCACCTGGTCTATTTTCAATCTTGGGAAGGTATATGAGGCATGCTGAGGAAAGTTGTTGGTTGGTTGATCTTTCGTGGAAGAGAAAAGGAGCTGGAAGCTCGTCTGGAAGTCTCCTTTGATTTGGCAAAAGCGCCTCGGCATGATAGGCTCTAACCATTAAGATCTCTTGCTTTCTTCTAAATGTTTCATTAAAATGACTCTACTCTTTTGAGATTCTTGGCTTGCATGTTTTATCTGGTTATTTTCTTGCTGGGTTTTGTAATCTCTGGTAAATTTGGGTTTGAATCCTTGGAAAAAATTAGTGTATGTCCTAGAAAATTTCTTTGTAAGGGTTAAATAGCTAAGCATGTATGAGAAACTTGTTTCTATGGCTCTGCATGTCATTTCTTGAACTAGTATTGGAAAGGTTGAGGCTATGACTGACCTTCGTCACTGGTTACTTGGTTCTGAGTTTTTGGGAACCTTGAGTTCCATCTGATCTTTCTTTAGGAGCTCGTGTTTGTTGAGCTTGAGCTTATATTTTAGCTCATACTTAAACTTGTGTTTGAGCTCATGTTCATTTAAGTCTGTCTTCGAGTTCGTGTTTAATTGAGCTTGATTTGGTGTTAGTATTTGATATGAGTTTGTGTTGGAGGTTCTTGTTACTCTAAACCGTGTTTGGAAGCTTGGTTAATCCTGGACTATTGTTTGAAGTCCGTATGTAGCTCTGTACTCGTGTTTATTCCTGTATTATTTGGGACTGTTAATGGGAGTTCATAACATATACAACACTCATATTTTATTACTTGTATGGTTTCAAACTTTGGTGAGAAACTTGTGTTTTATTGGAGTTGGAAATAGGGATTTTGATAAGATGTAAATAGATAATGGAAGCCCTCTGCTATTCTGAACTATTAATAGGTATTTGTATTATATACTACCTCGTATTAAGATATTGGTGTATATCTGAACTCATGTTGGAGATTTTGTGATTCAACACTGTACATTTAATTTGTTACTTAGTGTGTGGAATTCGTAACTGCAACGAGGTATCGGTTCTATTCTGGTATTTTTTTGGGTTTTCTTTGTTTAAGATATAAACTAGAATGGGAACATGTTGTTGCCCTAAACTTGTAAATATTCTCTTGAGTGGTCTGAACCTTTGTGAGAATTTTGTGTTCAACATTGTGCTTGGATTTTGTATTTTCGAGTTTTGAACTGGTTGTATTATAGACATGTTCGATTTGGTTTTGGTATTGAATTGGGTTTTTACTTTCTTTTATGGTTTAAGATCGTAACTCTTTTCAATCTAACTACTTGCTCAAAGAAAACTGGAAGATTGGTTTAATTGGGTTGGGTAATCTCTTCAAGATCTTGTGAAATATCTTGTTGGTTTATTGTTCTTCTTGGAACCCCAATCTGTTTGCTCTTATAATAAGATGTTGAAATTTATTGTAATATAGTTTCTGTCTTGGCTGAGCTCGTGGTTAATTTAGAGTTATTTTTCTATTCGGCTTTCTACACCTCTTGTTTGGTCCATTAAGTGAATACCTGAGTCTTTTAAAAGGTTAAGGAAATTGTGATTCCTTAGGGATAGTGTGTTGTTTTTGAACTTTCTTTGCTATGTTGTTCTGAACTGAAAAATGAACTCATGCTTTATTATGGTAAAGAATGTCAGGGAGATTGTAGTATGTTTTCTTCTTACATTGAGTTGGCTTTGTTCTCTCTTCTGGGAGCTAGTGTATGAGCTTATTGTTTGGATTAGAAAGGGGAATTTGTTGTTAAGTGTAATGAGATGATTTAAGGATTGAATCATATTCTGAAAAAGTTCCTTTTCTAGGTTGTTTGGTTAAGTTCATTTGATTGAAACCTTCTGTTAATTATTCTCTTAGGAAATGGAGATTTATTATGTTGATTAGTCTTCTTATACATATCATTTGACTAATCTGATGTAGAAAGAGATTAGATGATTAGGTTTGTTGAACTAGAAAATGTAAACTAGTTGGTTGACTGTTTGATTCTATATTCACTCTTGGATTGAAATGGGATTCTGTTCTGATGAATATCTTAAATGCTGAAGTTTAAGGTAGTTGTCCTTTAAATGAGGCAGTCATATTCATGTTATGAACCTATTTTTGTTTTCGGATGTTTTGTGTTTGGGCATAGTTTGTAATGGGTATTCTTCTTCTTTTGCTTAGGAGTTAGATGAATCATCCTAATGAGAACCATGTTGTAAACCCTTCTTTTGGCTTAAAGCAAAGATAAATGTTGTATTCTATTATGATAGAATTGGGAACAATGAGATGATATGATCTATTGTTTGCTTAAGGATAATTGATAGGATCAATTAAACTTTAATTCTATAAGGTAGATGTTGTGGATTATATTCTATTCTTCTCTTAGAAGTGAATTTAAATTGGGTAAATGTACTTCTTTTCCATTTGCTATTACTTATATTGATATTTATGATGTAATAATTATCTCATTAAAGAAGAGTTGTTTTAATGGAACAATTATTGGAATGCACTTCATTTTAAGGCTTAGCGCTTATCATGCTCAGTTCATTGAACGGCCGAATTCTGCTAGTAATTTTTTGGCAGATAAACCTTGTAAGTGATAAAAGAAGGCAAAACTTATATGATGCATTGGCTAATTTAAATCTAATTACTTTTGAAGAATTCGATTCATTCTTGAGATTTATTATCTGTAAAATTGACAAGGGCAATTTTGCAGGTAACCATACCAAAATTTTGTTTTGGTTCCCCGCCAAGGTCCCTTAGTGTTTGGAGTGGCATAAAATCCCTTTTCGGTGAATCTGGTTTTTCGAACTAAGTCTTTTGGTCCTTTTTGGCTGGGCACAGATTTTGTTCATGCAACATAAAATGAATTTGCGCCCCCTTTATTCCTTTGGTACACCCTCTGTCGTGTCAACATCAAAAATGTTGCACCTTCCCTTGATGTGCCCTTTAAAACTGTGCCAATGGCGCATGCGCCACCCTGTCAACATTAAAAATGTTTACACCTAATCGATGCACCAAGGCGTTAATAAATCAATGTTGATAGTTCCAAATCCACGCCATGGGCGCAAAAATTTTAATGTTCGCATTCATTTTTGTGCGCCCTTTGAAAAATTTAGTGGCACATTTATCAGCACCTTTTGCTATATATAGGCGCATCGACTGTCATTTTCACAATTGAAAACACGTGAAAAATTTTATTCCTTTGCACCTGTCAGTGCTCCTGTCATCCCCATGTCGCTTTACGTCGCATTCATGGACCCCGCATCATTTTTCCAGTCTATATATTCCTGGTAAGTGGTCCTTGCTTTTCTTATGGTTTTTGTTTTGGTTTGGTTGTTTATGGGGTTGTTTTGTTTAAATAACAAACAAAGAAATGAATCTAAAGAAACAATATGCACCCTCCAGCCCATTTTGCAATCTTCTCTCCCCCCAAACCAGTTTTACCCTCCTTCCAGATCTGCTGGCCTGGAGGGCTTTTTGTCTCAAAATGATCAAAGATCCTCTTTTCTCTGTTCCCCCTCACTATCCAGGATCTATGCTAAAAAGCCCAAAGACCACAAAAACCAATCAAAACAGAGAAAATCTAAAGTTATTACATATCCAAACCCACGGTTTTCCTTTGGCGCAAACGCCATCATCATCAAGTTGCATAAAACACAAATCGCGCTAAAGGGCACACTGTCCCCCTCTGCAACATGCACCCTCCCTGCGCCCTTTAAAATTCTTAAAATCCTAACACAGAACAAGTGCAACTCCAGCTACACCAACATTCGTGTCATGTAATCTTTTCCTGCGCCACGCCAAAGCTAAAAACAAGGCGCACCTTAACTCAATGATGCATCATTCAAACCTGCACCCCTTTAGTGCACCATAACGTGTTGCAACATGATCAATATCTACGCCATTGGTGCATCCTACTGCCATGCAACACCAAAATTATCTGCGCCTAGTTCTAAACCTTTCATAAGGCACAGGCACAAATCCTTTTACACTGACACTTAATGTTATGTGTAGTATTCCTACACCCTACGCCTTAGGCATTGTTTTCTTCCTTGCAACACTCTGCATCAATGTGCCTTGCTTTTTTGACCCTTCAACTCAGAGCAAACTTGCGCCCGCACCCAAAAGCTTCTAAATTGCTAACTCTTCCTTCTATAAAGCTTTGATGGATAATCTAACAGCTGACATGGCTCTTATGTGATGGACTTTGCTCCTTCTTCTTGCAGATCAGCAGCTGAACTCGGAATCACATATGTCTTCATCAAGTAAGAGGCCGACCAAGTCAAAGGGTAAGGCCAAACTCATAGAGGAAGAAATGAAATATAAATATCAAATGGTCAGGATGCCCGAGTCCCATGCAGAATGTGACTTAGACATTAGGGATGTTGAACTTGGCCACATTAACATGAAATATTTTTGGGCCAAAACCAGAAGGGTCACAGGCAGTCCTTAGATGGACAAATTGGTCGGCAAAGTGGTCTACACTTCACTGGGGAATTCTGTAAGCGCGGTGAATAATGAATTCATGATGGTGGTGGCTTTGGTGTTATAATAAGCAAACGAGGTGTTTCGAGAATGAAAAGGGCGAGGTTATAATCAACCTCACGCCTTAATTTTGAAATTATGTTGGGTATTCCCATTCACTAGCACTTTATGGCAGTAAGCTAGGAGAAGACTCGCATAAAGGCATGCGATGAAAATGAGGAAAAAGCATGCGATTGATGAATGAAGTATATCTAAATAATAAGAAGATAATAACCAGTGGCCCCGGTGTTATTCTTTATGCAATGACTTCTTAGAAGAGCTGAACGACACCATAACCTTCCGAGTAGGGTATTTGGGCTTCCCGACGCCCATTACTTCCATAAGTGGATGCTCGGGTATCGGAGAAAATGAACAAAAACATGCCCGATCGGTGTTTTGAGTGGGTAGAGATCATCATCAGCACCATCTCTGAGCAGCTCCAACAACTCTCAACAATGGGGAGGTTCTACATGAACTCCTACGTGGTCTACACTGCTGCCTCCGAGAGAGATTATCTAGCATTGAGCTGATGTGGGGTGTGGCCCGAGGGTAAACATATATGATGCCTTCTTCTATGGCATTATCTACCTATTAAGACCTAATATGACTCACGGTCAAATGACCAAGAGCATAGTGACTGCAACAGAGAAGTGGGGGGCATTGTTTGCATAATTCCCCACTTTTACTTATCTCAGAGCCACCAAATTTTTAGGGGAGCCCACCAAGTTACCAAGATATGCAAGCCCTAAGTTGATCCTATTGGAGCTATCTAGATAACTCATCACATATCATGAGAAGTGCCTAAAAAGAAAGAAGGGTGGAACTCCTTTCCCCCTCACAGTGGGCAGGTACACTTGCACTTCTCACACCAAGGCTCGGGAAATGTTTGTAGAACTGGAGCTGCTCAATTTGAAGCATAATTTCCTAGTGAGGCCAACCTTTGATCCACGCAATTACCTCCCGAAGGCAAAGCTCGATCCGATCCACATCCCATAGATTGAGGATATTTACATCGACCTGTATCATGAGGTCAAGCTCAGGAGAAAGGATCACTCCCGCCTGGCCCTAGCAGAGATCATCCAGTATGGTGTGGCCATTGTCCCAAAAGGTTTCAGAACGAATGATCAAGAAGTTGATCAGTCTATCTAGATATGGATGGGGATAATTGGACATTTTCTAAAATATACAGAACAAGGGCACCTCAGACTATTGAGGAGAGGGCTAAGGGAACTTTGTAGCACACGGAACATTGGTGCAGGTACAATGGTCTTATCTACCTTGGGGTAGACTTCACCACGTCTCCCTTAGGTAATGCAACTGCCAGGCCAAAGCACTTGCCAAAGGGAAAGGGGAAAGACAAATAAGGGGAATCAAGTGCTACTCAAGAGCAAGCTCCCGAGAGTCCTCCTTCCGCCACCCAGGAGCAGGTCGTACGCCTTGTCTCTCTAGAGAAAGAAATGACAATAAGTGTTCCAACGGGCACATCCACTCAGGATGTTACCACTATCTGTAACTACTGAGGTTCCCACCATCCCTTCTCTCGCTCCTCCTTCCCCTCCTCATGTCACTCATGTAACCACTCCTTTGGTTGTATCTTCTCCCCCATCTTCTATTGTTCCCCTTTCCTCTTCCTCCATCTTTTCTTCCCTCACTAAGTTGTCCCCTAGTATTTCTTCCCTCATCTCTCAGCTCCCTTCCACCCCCATAGTTTCCTCTCCTACAGTGACTCCTACCCCTGTGAGCATTGGAGTTTCGGATTCTTTATCAATGCCACCACCAAGCGTCTCAACCCATTTCCCCAAGTACACTGTAGTTGCTCCTTCTTCTTCCTTTGTTCCCTCTTCTCCCGCTGGTCCCACTCCCTTAAGTCCAGCATGGATCTCCCAACACCTGAGCCAACACAAGAGGAAAGTCCCCATTACACCTATGGACTTCTCTCGTCATTCCAAAAAAAGAGCTAAGAAGCAAAAGCCAATAACCCGCTTCTCTCAAAGTGCCTCAGTGAAAGAGTAATGGAGATCGCGTATCCTGATCCCATAAAGGATAAAAAGGATCTCTCTTATAGATTATACAAAGTGACATAGGTCATAATGGGAATGTCCTCCAAGAGCCTACAAGGAGAGGCCCTATCTGCAGTGGATGCCCTTTGCAAGAAGCTTCAGGAAGCAAAGGAAGAGAAGAGGATACTAAAAGAGCAAAATAAACATCTTCTCCAAGCCCTACAGAAAATGGGCAGTGCACCTCCTACAACTACCACTGAAACTCCTGAGGCCCTTAGTCAGGAAAAGATAAACGAATATGCCAAGATTGGCGAACAAGGCATGGTAGTATCTACCTAGAGAGACCAAATCCTCAAAGATAGTGAGGAAGTAATCGTGAAGTTCACTGAGCTATATCAGAATATTGGTCAGGCTAACAAGGAACTCCAGGTGATTGCAGGACCTATCTCCGAAGAGTTGGACCATGCTAGGTTACAACATGAGACTTTCCAAAGGATGCTCGACTGCTCAATCAATGATTTGGTAAAATTTGGCATCTTTGATCACCTGCGGACACCCAACAAGGTCCTTGCTACTTTGGATTATCAGGTTGATCAGATGGAGTTCATCTTGGAGAAGATTGACAAAGTTAAGGAGGAAGCCCTGGATGCAATGCATCAAATGGAGCAAATTGTCCTAAGGATGTCTCTAGGCTTGCTCACTCCATCATACATCTTGAGGAAGGTAGATGAAACCATTCAGCTCTTCAAAGAGATCGTCTCGCAAGGGTTGGGCCCAGAAGCTACTTTTGACATGAATCCATCAACAACCTTCTAGCCTATCACGACTTTGTGGGATACCTGATGGAGGCAGGAAATGAGTACTTCAAACTCCTAAAAGCTCAGAGATGAAAGGGAGACTTGTGAAGTCATTGGCGATCACACCAAGGGTCCTACTCAGGATCAACTTCAGCCGATGATCAGCAAATTCATGGAGTACCGGGCCCAATTCCACATTGCCTCTCCTGAGTAGAAGCAAGATACTCCTTTCCAGCCATGGGACGACGACAAATAGCCTTCCTCCTCTTGGCTTTCTTCTCATTTTTGTGAAATATTTAAAAGTATGTTGACGTAAATGATGACATCATCCATGTTGCACCATGGGATGTTGTTATCCACCAAGTTGCCCCAAAGTCAACTATTGACTTTTAAATATTTTGTAGATATTTTGTAATTAGTTGTTGGTTTCTTTTTGCCTTCTCTCTTCTTCTCCTTCTATATATACTTGAATATTTGTTGTATTCAAGTGGTGGACACTTTTAGATGAAAAATAGAAGTGAGAAGAAAAGGCTTTGTACTTTTTGTAACAGAAGAAAACATTAATACAAATATTGAGACTTTGTGTTGAATACATGTGTTATGTGCATCAGACCTTTCTTATGTCAGATCTGTGTGTTTATTCTGTTAGATCTATCTCTACCTTTTTGTCATTTGTTCATCAGTATTGCTTTGTTCATCTATGCAAGTAGGTTTGGCTCTGTTTACTACCAGCCCAAAACATAGACCCTCTGACCTTTCTACTTTGGAATTCATTTCTTTTCTCCCTTCAGATCTATCATATCTCCTCTCCTCACTTCATTCCCTTCTTTTCACAGTCGGAAATACCCCAACTGGGACGAGATCCCAAACCCCTGAAGGTAGAATACTGTAGGATTTTGCATGATTCCTACTAGTAGAATAGCAATAAATTAGCATCGATTTGTTGTCTCAAAGAGGGGCTATGCCCTACACATTGTTGGCTTGTCTATCCATAGATCTACCCTCCCGATAGATTTTCAGACCAATAGTTTTTGGCGACTCTACTAGGGATCAAATCAGATCTATGTGAGTGGTGTGTCAGTTAAAACACACCAACAGTTTTTGAAGCTGCTAAAGTAACTAAGAAAATAGATAAAACTGTAAAAATCACTACCTGTTTGCAAATCTTAACCTTTTGCTTAAAATCCAAAATTTTTACAAAATTGATCCAAACTGAAATTTTTTTTCAGAGATCCGTAGATCTGGGCTAGTTAGAGATCTTTAGTTCACTGAGTTTTTACAAAAACCCGTATTTTTCCGTAGATCTGATTTTTGACAGCTTTACAAAAATTTCAAACCCTTGCAAAATTTCAACTCTAAGATCTGAAAATTAGCTTGCTAAATTAAACCATCATTTTATCCTTGTTGTTCTTTGTCATTAAACTGCAATCGGTTTTCAAAAGAAGGATAAAATTAAATATTTAGAAAAATACATGCTACTGATTTTTGTTAGAAAAATCAGAAAATCAGCAAGTACGACTCAAAAAGAGTTTTTAAATTTTCTCTAAAAACATTGCAGATCCGAAAGATACACCGGCAGTGAACCATTTACTTGTAGCAGGAGAGAGCTCATGGGAAGTGGATCCTATTTTTGATCTACTTCAAAGGCTCGGTGAGAATCGCCCATCGGCTCACATCCTGTTTCCAACTTTTCGATGGAAGTATGATGGGGAAACGCTATGGGCTCTCTTGCTTTGCCACTATTTCCAACTTTTTAGATGGAAGTACGATGGGGAAATGCTATGGGCTCTCTTGCTTTGCCACATCCTATTCACGCACTCCGTCATGGAAACCAAAAGAATTTCCCAAGATTTAATGGGAGTGGAAATCAAAGCATGGATTCACATATATCTACATTCATCATGTCATGCAAGCATCCTGGATGTTACCCATGAATATGTGTCAGTATGCCTCTTTTTAGAAACATTGCAAGGACCCGCAGAAAAAGGTTCTAGCATTTTCCGACCGGATCTATCACTAGTTGGGCCACATTACGAACTACATTTGAAGAAAGATATAAGCCTTCATAAGACACATTTGTGTTACTGTCAAGATCACTCACCTAAAGAAGGAAGTCAATGAAACCATGCACGATTTTATCACTCATTTCAATTCACTAATTAACTGTGTGCCGCTTGCCATGTTGCCAATGCCAGAAAATCAAAAGTGTTTCTTTATGAATGCCATGAGCTCAAGAGTAAGTTTCTTACTCTTACAAGAACAAATTACCACCCTGGTTCTTGCTCAAGCTATTGCCATTCGGATAGAAGACAACCTACTTATATCTGGTGAATTAAAATGTGAGTTTTCAAAGCCTACAGCTTCAACCCCTTCTCAAGCCACTTCATCAGATCCGGCCCAGAAGATGGAAAACAACTTACTCACGTTAAAGAAGCAATTGGCTCAAGCTTCTCCTAGCACTTCATACCGGGATATCCCACAGAGAAATTTCACTCCTAACAATGCCCCACAAAGGCCACATTTGCCTACAACTGCTCCATGGTTGGCACTTGAAGCTCCTCGGTCAATGCCCTAGTCGAGATTGAAGAAGAAGAGAAAAATTATGAAAACCCTTCATCCCGAGGTGAAGATGATCAAGATGTCGGTGAACTAACTAGTGAATCTACTATCGTATATGGAATTTGAAGGTGAAGAATCTAATGAAGAAGAGGGTACTAAGGATATGCAAGAGGCGATCATATGTCTTGTTTTTACTCACTCTCGGAAAAGAAGTAGAAGTTGCTGCCAGGATACAAAAGGAGAAGGTTGTGTCAAACACACCTCTAACCATTGCTAAAAGAGGTAATCCTCTTCCTACTCAACCTCCTATTAAGTATTTTACAAAAAAAAATCCCCCATCTCTCCTCCAAATCAGCCTTCTCCCATTCCCATAAAGACCAGTAATCCTACCCTACCACCATGAAGTGAGGGACTCATTCCCTCATCAACGTAACCCTTGGTCACATTCGACATAATCGATCATGCCAAAAAGACCAAGATTCAAATGTCTGAGGCTGAATATCTCCAGTCGAATCCTGAGCAACTTGTAAGATTGACCAAATATATCCAAAGCCAAGCTGCCATAACTTCCCATGCCTCCCGAAAGGAATCCTTTCCACTCCTCCTACATCTCGCATAAATGTGGCCTCGACTTCGTGTCAAGTAAAATGGAACCTTTTTATCTTTCCTCCTAATCAATCGTCACAAGTTAAGCGCATAATTGATTCGGGGCTTCCGATAATGTCATCTTTGGAAAAAGTCTCCCATGGCTTGGGCCTCACTCTTACCAAGCCGTTCGGTAGATGTTACTCCATGGAAACCAAACAGTTCCATTGATTGGTCAAATCAAAGATGCACAGTTCACCTTTGTGGCATTCCCAGAGAAAAGAGTAAAGATGACCATCCTCGTTGCTAATATCCCTGCAACATATGGAATTCTACTAGGAAGGAGCTTTTGTAGAGAAGTTGGTGGAGAGATTTATATGGACTGGTCCAAAGCTATAATCCCCGTCAAGGGAGTAATGCAAACATTGGAGCCTAAATCACAAAAGAAGTACTTAGTCACCAATTCTGATGACCCCAAATCCCAAATTCTCTTTGAATCATCAGGGATGGAGAACTACTTCTTATCTACTGAGTTTGAGAAGATGGACGTTCTCGCCTAAGAGGAGGACCTTAACAAGATATGGATGCTACAAGAAGTTGCGCTTTTCAACACGAATAATACTACGAATATGAATGTTTGCTACTTTGCATGCAAGCTGTAAAAGAAAGGGGAATCAAGAACATGAAAGTACTGGGGAGATGCTTTGAGCTAGTCATGAATCAAGTAAAAATAATATACCAAGTAAAGAATGAAAGGCTCAAGCATTACCGTAATGCGGAAGAAGGGACAACATTGAGGAATTTTACACCTTCGATAAAAGCCGTTCCAAGAGCTCAGAATGACATGGCCGATTCACTAGCCGTCTCAGCATCTCTCATGCTCCCTCACCCCGGGTTAAAAATAGACACATATACTATTGAGGTAGTCTTCCGCCCAAGCGTGCCAAACAATTCTCAGCATTGAAGACTAGCGGTATTCAACGATGACAATCAACTTATTACCTTTCTAGAGAAGGCAAAAAATTTCAGTGAGCTTCATTTTGAAGGATCTACTTCTACATGCCGTGAATCTATCACTGATCAAGAAAACGAATCAAAAGGAGGTGATGGCATATGTCAACTCAAAGGAAATAAAATCCCAAAAGTTTTAGTCTCTCTGGAATGATTGTTTGACAAACATGATCATTTTGTCAAGAAGAAGCAAAGAAGACGATCCTAACTCCTCTTCAGAGACTGAATCGGTTAATCTAGGTACTATGGAACACCTGCAGCTTGTGAATATTGGGAAATGTTGCACACCAAGAAAAGTGGAAGTTCGTTAAATTGCTGAAGAAATATATGGACGTATTGGCATGGTCTTATGTCAATCTAAAGTCTTTCAAGCCAAAGAACGCTCAGCATGACATCCCGTTAAAGGAGGATGTCGAACCTTTTCACCGAAAATGAGAGGCACTATAATCCCAAGATCTCGGGTACCATCCAGGTAGAAATACAGAAGATGCTAGATGTAAGGATCATTTTTCCTATCCACCACAAGATTTGGGTCACAAACATCATGCAGTATGAAAGAAGAATGGCGAGATACACATATGCGTAGATTTTCACAACCTGAATCAGGCGTCCTTAAAGGACAACTACCCGCTACCCATAATGGATCAAGTTTTTCAGGTGGTAATCGATTCCGAAATGTTGTCCATGCTTGAAAGTTTTTCAAGCTATAATTAGATCAAGTCTCTCTTGAAGACTCGATTCAAAACAACATTCACTACCCCGGGGCACATTCACTTATACCAAGATGCCTTTTGGCTTGACCAATGCCGTGCCACCTTTTGGCGAGCAATGGACTTTGCATTCAAAGGTATGATGGGAAAGGTCATCATAGTTTACTTAGATGACTTAACTGTGCTCTCAAAAATGTGAAGTGATCATTGTGATCATTTGGAGCAAGTATTGATTAGATGCCGAGAGCATGGGATTTCCCTAAATCCAAAAAATTTGTTTTCGGAGTCACTGAAGGAAAGTTGCTGGGACACATTGTAAGCAAGGAAGGGACAAAGATAGATGTTGAAAGGGTTAAGGCTATTCAGAGCCTTACTCTACCCACAAGCAAGACCGGTGTTCACTCTTTCTTCGAAAAAGTGAATTTTCTCAGGCACTTTGTTCCCAACTTTACTGAGAAGACCCGCCACATATCAAATATGATGAAAGGGTCACAAACTTTCCAATGGAGTGAGGAAGGAAAGACGTCATTTGAGGATAAAGGCCTCTATTGCTCATGCACCCATCCTAGGATGTCCCGACTTCTCCGAGGATTTTATCATGTACATTATGCATCCGAGCATACCGTATCAACCATCTTAATGCAAAAATTCTAAGGATGTTGAATCTTCGATCGCATTCATGACTTCTCCCCTCAAGCCTCATGAATTCAAGATGTCTCAGTTGGAAAACATGCCTTCGCCGTTGTTAAACAGCTTAAGAATTTCGGTACTACATCCCGAACTCTCATACAATGGTGTTGGTTCCGACACGATAGTCAAGTCAATCCTAACTCAATAGAAGTTAGGAAGCCTATGAGGAAATTAGATCACAAAGGTCCAAGAGTATGATCTAGACATAAAACCAACCAAGCTAGTAAGAGGCAAGGGCCTATGTCACTTATGGCTGAAAATAAAGATTCACAGGCCCTCGAAGAAAAAGATGATTGCATCGATGGAACGCATGATCGAACAAAGAAATCTGATTCTCTACCTTTGGTTTTATTTTTGCATGACTAGTTAGTGACGAATGGTATTCGATATCAATTTCTTTCTCACTTACAATGAGTGTCCAACTCATCTAACTTCAAAGGAGAAGCATACCATAAAGCTCGGGGCAGCTAGATATGTCATCTCGGGATGACTGTTGACAAGCATGGGATTGATGGCTTCTTCGCGATGTGTTGACAAGCCACAAAGCAGGTAAAATTACTTGAGAGCTTTCATAATTCAGCCTGCGGTGGTCACTTTTCCTCTTTGTCATAGCCCACAAGATCATCCAGGGCCAGGTACTATTGGCCAACGCTATTTTAGGATACAGCCACCTGGGTAGCAAAATGTGAGCTCTGCCAACAATTTGTTGGCAAACCAAAATTGGTTGCTTTTCCCCTCAAGCCCATCATTATTGATGAACCATTCAGGTAATGGGGAATCAACTTTATTGGAGTGCTATATCCCCAATCAAGTGCTAGACATAGTTATGTCCTAACAGTAATAGATTACTTCACCAAATGGGTGGAAGCCATACCTGTTAAGAATGCCACCTCTGAGATTGTTTGTAACTTCATCAAAGAAAGTATCATTGTAAGGTTTGGCGTTCCACACAAGATCATTGCTGATAATGCTTCCAACTTCTCCTCATGGGAAGTAATCAGTTTTTGCTATGAATATGGGATAACCTTGGCCCACGCCTCGGATTATTACCCCAGGGAAATGGTCAGGCAAAATCTAGTAATAAGAACTTAGTGACCATCATACGAAAGCTAGTTGATGAGAATCAGCGGTCATGGCACAAGTCATTATATGATGCTTTGTGGGTAGACCGCATTACTCCAAAGAGGTCTCTTGGTATGTCACCTTTTCAAGTATTATATGGAATCGATCGTTGAGCTTCCCATTTCTGTGGAACTTCCTACTCTGTGCTTGGCACGAGCGATTGAAGATGAAACTTTCCAAAATTATCTTGAAAAGAGGATCATGTATCTAGCAAAGCTTGAAGAAAAAAGAGTAAGAGTGGTCGACAAGATCACCGAACATCAGAATCAAGTCAAGAGACTGTTCGATAAAAAGGCCAAGTAGAGAGATTTTCAGGTGGGAGATCTCATCCTTTTGTGGGACAAGCAAAGAGAGCCAAAGGGCATGCACGGAAATTTGATTCTCTATGGAGAGGACCTTTCAAGATCAAGCACTCAATGGAGACAATTGTTTCTATCTCTCGTATCTAGACAGTAACTAAACTTTGACTTCCTTATAGTAGACAACATCTCAAAATATTTAGGAAGTAGAGCTTGCTCTCTTCTTTGTACAGTTTGCTTTAGTTGTGTGTTTCCTTTTTTCATGTGTTTGCTTTTGTTGGTTGTGTGTTTTCCTTTTGTCGTCACCCTTGTTTTTGACTCTGTAACCCAATGGATAGGCACATGTTGATCTAGGATTCTCTACCCTTAAGCTTCACTCAAAGATAGTCCCCAGAAAGAGCCAATTGTTATCCTGTAAAATTGACAAGGGAAATTTTACAGGTAACCATACCAAAATTTTGTTTTGGTTCCCCGCCGAGGTCCCTTAGCATTCGAAGTGGCATAAAATCCCTTTCTGGTGAATCTAGTTTTTCGAACTAAGTCTTTTGGTCCTTTTGGTTGGCGCAGATTTTGTTCATGCAACATAAAATGAATTTACACCCCCTTTATTCCTTTGGCGCACCCTCTATCATGTCAACATCAAAAATGTTGTGCCTTCCCTTGATGCGCCCTTTAAAACTATGCCAATGGTGCATGTGCCACCCTATCAACATAAAAAATGTTGCGCCCTTAATCGATGCACCAAGGCACTAACAAATCAATGTCAACAGTTCCAAATCCATGACATGGGCTCACAAATTTTAATGTTGGCATTCATTTTTGTGCGCCCTTTGAAAAAGTTGGTGGTGCATTTATTGCACCTTTTGCTATATATAGGTGCATCTGACCTGTCATTTTCACGATTGAAAACACGTGAAAAATTTTATTCCTCTACACCTATCAGCGCTCCTATCATCCCCATGTTGGTTTACGCCGCATTCATGGACCCCACATCATTTTTTCCATTCTATATATATATGTAAGTGGTCCTTGCTTTTCTTATGGTTTTTTTTTTGGTTTGGTTTTCTGTGGGGTTTTTTTGTTTAAATAACAAACAAAGAAATGAATCTAAAGAAACAATATGTACCCTCCAGCCCATTTTGCAATCTTCTCTCCCCCCAAACTAGTTTTACCCTCCTTCCAGGATTTTTGGCCTAGAGGGATTTTTGTCTCAAAATGATCATAGATCCTCTTTGCTCTGTTCCCCCTCACTGTCCGGATCTATGCTAAAACCCAAAGACCACAAAAACCAATCAAAACGGAGAAAATCTAAAGTTATTACATATCCAAACCCATGGTTTTCCTTTGGCGCAAACACCATCATTGTTGCAGTGCATAAACACAGATCGCGCCAAAGGATGCTGTCCCCCGCCACAAAGCATGTAACCTCCCTGCACCCTTTGAAATTCTTAAAATCCTAACACAGGCACAAGCACAACTCCACTACACCAACATTCGTGTCATGTAATCTTTTCTCGCGCTACGCTAAAGATAAAAACAAGGCACACCTTAACTCAATGATGCATCATTCAAACCTACGCCCCTTTGGCACACCATAACATGTTGAAACATGATCAATATCTATGCCATTAGCGCATCCTACTGCCATGCAACACCAAAAGTATATGTGCCTAGTTCTAAAAATTTCATAAGGCACAGTGCAAATCCATTTACACCGAAACTTAATGTTAACTCATAACTCACAGAGGAAGAAATGAAATATAAATATCAAAGGGTCGGGATGCCTAAGTCCCATGTAGAATGTGACTTAGACATCAGGGATGCTAAACTTGGCCACATTGACATGGAATATTTTTGGGCCAAAACCAGAAGGGTCACAGGCAATCCTTGGATGGACAAATTGGTCGGCAGTGGTTTACACTTCACTGGGGAATTCCTGTAAGCGTGGTGAATAAAGAATTCATGATGGTGGTGGCCCACTGTTATAATAAGGACACGAGGTGTGTCGAGAACGAAAAGGGAAAGGTTATAATCAACCTCACTGCCTGGCATTTTGAAATTATGTTGGGTATTCCCCATCACCGACACTTTGTGGCTAAGCTCGGTGAAGACTGCATAAAGGCATGGGATGAAAATGAGGACAAATGCATGCAGTTGATGAACGAAGTATATCTAAAGAATAAGAAGGTAATAACTAGGTGGCCCCAGGTTATTCATCGCAACAACTTCTCAGAAGAGTTGAGTGACACCATAACCTTCCTGAGTAGGGTATTTGGGCTTCTTGACGCCCATTACTTCCACAAGTGGATGCTCAGGTATCTAGAGACAATGAACAAAAATGTGCCTGATCAGCATTTTGAGTGGGCAAAGATCATCAGCAAAGCACCATCTCTGAGTAGCTCCAACAACTCTCAACAATGGGGAGGTTCTACATGAACTCCTACGTGGTCTACGCTACTACCTCTGAGAGAGATTATCCAAAGCATTGAGCTGATGCGGGGTGTGGCCCTAGGTAAAAATATATGAATATTATCTAGAGTTGAGACTGGAGAATAGCATCCCATAGTTCAGCAAGATCAATGATGCCTTCTTCTACGACATCATCTACCTATTGAGGCCCAATATGACTCACGGTCGAATGACCAAGAGCATAGTGACTGCAACAGAGAAGTGGGGGCATTGTTTACGCAATTCCCCACTTTTACTTATCTCAGAGCTGCCAACTTTTTGGGGGAGCCCACCAAGTTACCAAGATATGTAGGCCCTAAGTTGATCCTATTGGAGCTATCCAGATAGCTCATCACATATCATGAGAAGTACTCAAAAGAAAGAATGGTAGAAATCCTTTCCTCCTCACTGGTGGGTAGGTACACTTGCACTTCTCACATCAAGGCATGGGAAACGTTTGCAGAACTGAAGCTGCTCAATCTGAAGCACAATTTCCCGGCGAGGCCGACCTTTGATCCATGTAATTTCCTCCTAAAGGCAAATCTCGATCCAATCCATGTCCCACAGATCGAGGATATTTACATCAACCTGTATCATGAGGTTGAGCTCAGGAGAAAGGATCACTCCCGCCTAGCCCTATCATAGATCATCTAGTATGGTGTGGCCATTGTCCGAAAGGTTTCCAAATGACTGATCAATAAGTTGATTAGGTCTATATAGATATGGACGGGGACAACTAGCCATTTTCCTGAAATAGACAGAACAAGGTCACCTTAGACCATTGAGGAGAGGGCTAAGGGCACTTTGAAGCACACGAAACATTGGTGTAGGTACAATGGTCTTATCTACCTTGGGGTAGACTTCACCACGTCTCCCTTAGGTAATGCACCTGCCAGGCCAAAGCACTTGCCAAAGGGCAAGGGAAAAGACAAAGAAGGGGAATCAAGTACTACTCAAGAGAAACCTCCCGAGAGTCCTCCTTCCGCCACCCGGGAGCAGGTGTATGCCCGTCTCTCATGAGAAAGAAACAAGAATAAGTTTTAAAATGGGCACATCCACTCGGGATGTTACCACACAGAATCGCCAAGGTTCCCACCATCCCTTCTCCCACTCCTCCTTCCCCTCCTCATGTCACTCATGCAACCACTCCTTTGGTTGTATCTTCTCCCCCATCTTCTATTGTTCCCCTTTCCTCTTCCTCCATCTTTTCTTCCCTCGCTGAGTTGTCCCCTAGTATTTCTTCCCTCATCTCTCAGCTCCCTTCCGCCCCCACAGTTTCCTCTCCTACAGTGACTCCTACCCCTATGAGTGTTGGAGTTTCGGCTTCTTTATCAATGCTGCCACCAAGCGTCTCAACCCATTTCCCTAAGTACACTGTAGTTTCTCCTTCTTCTTCCTTTTCCCTCTTCTCCCACTAGTCCCACTCCCTTAAGTCCAGCATGGATCTCCCAACACCTAAGCTAGCACAAGAGGAAAGTCCCCATTGCACCTATGGACTTCTCCGTCATTCCAACAAAAGGAGCTAAGAAGCAAAGCCAATAACCCACTTCTCTTAGAGTGCGTCAGGTGAAAGAGTAATGGAGATCGCGTATCCCAATCCCACAAAGGATAAAAAGGATCTGTCTCCTATAGATTATATAGTGACACAGGTCACAATGGGAACGTCCTCCGAGAGCCTTCAAGGAGAGGCCCTATCTGCAGTGGATGCCCTTTGTAAGAAGCTTCAGGAAGCAAAGGAAGAGAAGAGGATACTAAAAGAGAAAAATAAACATCTTCTCCAAGCCTTGCAGAAAATGGGCAGTGCACCTCCTACAACTGCCACTGAAACTCCTAAGGCCCTTAGTCAAGAAAAGATAAATGAATATGCCAAGATTGGCAAACAAGGCATGGCAGTATCCACCTGGAGAGACCAAATCCTCAAAGATAGTGAGGAAGTAATTGTGAAGTTCACTGAGCTATATCAGAATATTGGTCAAGCTAACAAGGAACTCCAGAGTGATTGCAAGACCTATCTCCGAAGAGTTGGACCATGCTAGGTTACAACATGAGACTTTCCAAAGGATGCTCGACTACTCAGTCGATGATTTGGTAAAATTCAGCATCTTTGATCACCCGCAGACACCCAACAAGGTCCTTGCTGCTTTGGATTATCGGGTTGATCAGATGGAGTTCATCTTGGAGAAGATTGACAAAGTTAAGGAGGAAGCCCTAGATGCAATGCATCAAATGGAGAAAATTGTCCTAAGGATGTCTCCAAGCTTTCTCACTCCATCATACATCTTGAGGAAGGCAGATGAAACCATTCGACTCTTTAAAGATATCATCTTGTAAGGGTTCAAACCAGAACCTAATTTTGACACTGAATCCATCGACAACCTTCTCGGCCGTCACGACTTTGTGGGATACCCGATGGAGGTAGGAAATGAGTACTTCAAACTCCTAAAAGCTCAAAGATGAAATGGAGACTTGTGAAGTCATCGGCAATCACACTAAGGGTCCTACACAGGATCGGCTTCACCGATGATCAGCAAATTCATGGAGTACTGTGCCCGCCCACATTGGCTCTCCGAGAAGAAGTAGGATACTCCTTTCCAGCTATGGGATGACGAGCGAATATCCTTCCTCCTCTTGGATTTTTTCTCATTTTTGTGAAATATTTAAAATTATGTTGACGTAAATGATGACATCATCCATGTTTGCACCATGGGATGTTGTTATCCACAAGTTGCCCCAAAGTCAATCTGTTGACTTTTAGATATTTTGTAGATATTTTGTAAATAGTTGTTGGTTTCTTTTTTCCTTCTCTCTTCTTCTCCTTCTATATATACTTGAATATTTGTTGTATTCAAGTGGTGGACACTTTTTATATGAAAATAGAAGTGAGAAGAAAAGGCTTTGTACTTTTGTAACAAAAGAAAACATTAATACAAATATTGAGACTTTTATGTCTTTGAATACATGTGTTATGTGCATCGACCTTTCTTATGTCGAGATCTCGTGTGTTTATTCTGTTAGATCTATCTCTACCTTTTTGTCATTTGTTCATCAAGATTGCTTTGTTCATCTATGCAAGTAGGTTCGCTCTCATTTACTACTAGCCCAAAACATAGACCCTCCGACCTTTACGCTTTGGAATTAATTTCTTTTCTCCCTTCGTATCTATTCTATCTCCTCTCCTCGCTTCATTCCCTTCTTTTTAGTCAAAAATACCCAACCGGGACGAGATCCCAAACCCCCGAAGGCGAGAATACTATAGGATTTGCATAGATTCATGCTTTGGTAGAATAGGAATGAACCAGCTTTTGCTTTCATATCTCAAATAGGGGTTATGCTCTTGCACACTATTCACTCGTCTATCCATATATCTACCCTCCCGACATATTTTTGGACCAACAAGATTATATTGAAAAGAAAAGTAGTATTCTTGAGGATGAAGGTGGTTTTTATACAAAGTATGCCTAAAGTGCATAAGGCTTGTAAATGTATAAGTTATAAAGATGAATTGAAATCTCATAATTTACTTGTATTGGTTGTGTAAATTGTCTTGTACTTGTATGAAAAATATGGATTTCTATCTTGTTGATAATCTTCATATTATTTATATGCTTAGTTGGTTATCCTTGATAAGTTGGATAAAGGGATTTAGCTCAATTTCCTAATCAAAATACAACTTGCTATGTTTAATATGATGTTCTTATCTAAAATATATTATATGGTAGTTGACATGTGACAACACCCTACCGCATTGATCATCTAGATCTACACACAATAGGAACTCTGACTTGAACTTAGTTTCTCTCTTGGTCCCGATAGGAGCATATTTAGGATATGAATTAGCTTCTAATGGTTCAGTGGTAATGCGTTGGCACATCGAAATGATTTAGGTCTACCGAGTATGCCCATTTACGCTAAGCCATTGTGAGCATCTTCCAATAATAGGTTATGTTCCTATCTAGGTTAGGGTTAAACCTAAAACAAGTGGACCTGATGGTAGTAAGTAAATACCAATCATGATAATTGAGGAGTGAGGTGAAGAACATATTCCAATATGACGAGTATGTCATCTAGGAATAGTGACATACATGAGATGTTATAAATCTTTGGCCAAAGTATCACAAATTGCTTTGGTTGCGTTGCCACTATGTCACCAAGTTTAAAACAACATGATATCATATAAATATTATAGAATGACAAAGTATATGATATGTATTTGATACATAAGATAACATAAATAGATCGGTAGCTTACCAAGTTATGGAATGAATAGATCGGTGAATCACCGAGTCATTACAACTGCATATGTTTATCCATTGAATTTGATTGGCATGGAATGTTTGTTCTAAATAATGCTATATTTAGAATAGTGAACACTATAAAAAAATTCCCTTGTTTCTAAAGTCTTAAAATGGGAATGTTACATCTTGGTATCAGAGCTAAAGGTTGTAGCTCTTGGACCTATTGTGTCCATAATCTGATGAAACTTAAATTTTCTTGTAATAGAAAATGATGAGAACAAGAGGAAACATTGCAAATAATGCTCCAACCGAGGAAGGAGCAACAATAGCCCAAAAACTTGATGAGATCCTTGTTTTCCTGTTGGACACAAGAGATCATTTGGTTGTGCTTGAACAACAAGTAATGGGTAATGAGGAGGAAAAAGAAGCTAATAACAATAATCAGCCACCTCCAGGGGGACAATGCCAATGTGGGTATTGATAATAACAATGTTAACATACCTGTTAGCCCGAGAACAAAAAAGCTAGGCTAAGATAACTCACTAATGACATAAAAATGATAAGTCCACCAAAGTTTGATGGCACCACATTAGGAGATGGGGCTGAGAACTGGCTTAGTGAGATGGAGAAATATTTTGCAATAATAAATTTCTCAGAAGAAACAAAGGTGATATGGGGAGCATATCAACTTTCTCATGAAGCATCTTCATGGTAGGGCAGCCACAAGACTGAGTTGAACATTGATGAATCTAATATCACATGGGACCAATTTAAAGGTTACTTTAGGCAACGATGGTTGCCATAACTCTACTATGATAAGAAAATTACTGAATTTCAGAACTTAGCTCAAGGAAAGCTAACTATAACTCGAGTATTGGTAGCAATTTACAAAACTCCTTAAATATGTGCCTCAAGACTCAAACCGATGAGAAGTTGATGATAATGAAATTCATCATGGGATTGAATCTCGTTATAGGAGGAGAGGTGGATGTTCACAACTTAACCACGATGGAAGGGTTTGTTGAAAAAGCCATAAGGCAGAACAGGTAAATTAAAGGCAATTTCGCTCATAAGGAGGAAGTAAGGAAGAAGAATCAAATCCTCTTCCTCTCGCACCTAAGAAAGGACCATGGAAGAAATTTGGAATGAAAAGTAAGTTTTCATAAATCGACTGAGACACCTATAATTACGCCCAAGCAATTTAAATATTTAAATTGCGCTAATTATCCCCGTTCTCCCAAATCGATGATATATCTTCAAAATGCTCATATTCCTCTTATCGCCGTTAATTAATTACAATACACTAATTAATTAAGTCAACTATCCAACAAATACCCTAATTAACGACCTTCCGTTAATAAATCACCCTTCTACCTAGACTAATTAATTATTATTAATTAATTAGTTTTCCCTTTGATTTAATCAATAAATCAATATTTAATTGATTTAATCCCCTCTAATAGCCTAAATCGTACTAATATTCCTCTAATTAGCTTCTATAAGCTTACATCTACCTATTAATTAATCACCTTTGATTAATTAAAATACCCATGACTTGTTAAACATGTATTAAACCCTTCTAAAGTAAGGTTAAATTTTAATAAAGCAACCTTATCCATTCCTAATCATGTTTTACCTTTATCCCACATTCATGAGAATGTGTTGAATCCTTTATCATTTGGGCTATATAAAGAGCCCTCCACCTACCTTTTACTTACACCTAAACTTTCTAAGAGAGCAAATGCAAAGCATATAGCAAAGAGACTAAGAGCTTGCACCTTGCCCTTTTGAGAGTTCATCATCTTGAAGAGTTAAGCCTCTTTCTTAAGTGCTTGGGTCATATGGGAGGTGTCAAAAGGTCTTGTAGCCCAACTTTGATTAGCCCCCATTCCTAGGTTCTTGAGCATTAAGGACAACTATTTTGATAGCCATGGAGCTTACTTAGGTCCATTCATTTATTTGTTGTTAGAGAATAGAGGAGTTTAGATATTTAGCATTGTTAGTTTCAAAGTTTGTATTGATGAATGCTAAAGATCTAACCCTTGTTTAATTCTTATCATGATGGTGTTTATGCTTTGTTTTAGCTAAATTGTAGAACTATTTTAGGTGGTAGTTCTTGCTTCATTTGATTTAGCATTAAACAAAGTATACATGCACACATTTGGCACACTCGGTGGGACTTACTCCATTTTCCTTTGCACTTAATTTCAAGTTTTTGTAGTTAAGTTTTATTTTTGGTTACTAACCCTCTTTTACACATTTTGATCTAACTTGTTTTTTTTAACATGTTTTGTTGAGTTTACATGTGTTGGGTCTTCCTTGTAGGTATGAAGGAGGTGAAGTGCCGCAAAATTGGAATTGAGGGGAAAATTTCAAGATTTCTCCATGTTTTCATTTTTAGAGCTTACTTTTTCAACATTCTACATGCTAGTTTTGTCAATTTCTTGAAGATTTTAAATTCTTGAGCATGTAGGTTAGTGTTTGATAGTGCTGAGTCTTCTATTTACATATTAATGTGGTGGGTTCTGTTGTCAAAATTTAATCTTGGTGAGAAAATTTCAAGATTTCATCATGTTTTCATTTTTTGAGCTTACTTTTTCAACATTTTACATGCTAGTTTTGTCAATTTCTTGAAAATTTTCAATTCTTGAGCATGTAGGTTAGTGTTTGATAGTGCTGAGTCTTATATTTACATATTAATGTGGTGGGTTGCTGTCAAAATTTAATGTTGGTGAGAAAATTTCAAGATTTCATTATGTTTTCATTTTTAGAGCTTACTTTTTTTTTCATCATTCTACATGCTAGTTTTGTCAATTTCTTGAAAATCTTAAATTCTTGAGCATGTATGTTAATGTTTGATAGCGTTGAGTATTCTATTCATATATTAATGTGATGGGTTGTTGTCAAAATTGAATCTTGGTTGGAAAAATTTACCCATTTTGCATATTAAGGGACGTTTTTTTGACATTTTTTAAGTGCATGTCAAGTGCATACCCATGAGCATAAGAGCATATGCGTAACCCATCTTCCAAAGGCCATAACTTTTGCTCCTGACATTGAAATGACTCCATTTTTTTGCGTTGAAAAGGTATTGAAGTTAACTATGCAATGAAAACATAAATTTGGGATTTATACTTACAAAAGTTACAGGTTTTTGTTATTTTAAAACTGGTCATTTTCTAACATGTCTAATGTTTTGATGAATGTTGTATTTCCATGCTTACTCGATTTAGATCAAAGCGTGTGTATGCTCTTCTCTTGCACCTTTTGGTGATCTTGAGAATCAAAAACAACTTTGATATCTATCTTGTTAAACATTGGGATTAAACTTGGAAACTTGATTATTCATTTTGCTTAAGGGAATGAACCTTTTACAAAGCATTTTTCAACGGTCCCTTGATTTGAAGTTTTCCATTTCTATTTAGTTGGGATAAAGTTTGTGTATGCTCTTCTCTTGCACCTTAGGGTGATCTTGAGAATCAAAAGCAACTTTAGTCTTCATTTTATAATATTTGGTAAATTGGAAACTTCATCTTTCACTTTTGGTTTAAGGGAATGAACATTTATCAAGAATTTTTGTATGGTTCATTGGTTGAAAAGATTTTCTTTACTTTTTAGTTGGATTATTTGTTGTGTATGCTCTTCTCTTGCATCCTTGGATGATCTTGAGAATCAAAAGCAACTCTTAATCCTCTTTTAAATAATGTGTTTTCTTGGAGAACTACTAACGCTTGAGCGCGGGACCTAAAACACTTATCAAAGAAAGGAGGAATCAAAACGAAATCAAAACTACTAATACAAAGTTTGTTATATAGGTTGTCAAAAGGTGTTTAAGCAAACCACACCTAATTAAACAAGATAAAAGAACAACATATTCAAAACACTTTGTATTGCAGGTTTCGAAAAGGGTACGCCCTCTCCGCTCAATCGAAACATAACCCCTTTGGCATAACGCCTTAAGCTACAACAATGGGGGTGGTTCCAGAACCCCAAAGTAGTCCACGCAAGAGGGAACTCTTGTGGGACGAAACGGGAAGTGCTCGCACTACCTACTTGACTAGTGATTCCTTTGTGAGATAGAGTTAAGTTGTCCATTGTGGCGACCCGGTGATAGTACACGTAGACGCACTAGTTGCCTACTATTCTCAAGGGGGTAAAGTAAAGCCGAGATACTCCCAAACTAGTCGGTGTGACTTTTGGGTAAATCGCGCTCGCTCGTGGCAACTTTGTAACACCTAGGGTGAGAGAACCACCTAGGAGAATATACTTTGGCCAGAGCCCACTTTGACCATTTTAAAACAAAGTGTTGAGTTGTGAACCCTCTTTTTGAGAAACGTGTGACGTATTACTTTCGCCTAGTTTTTACTTGCCTTTGCAGGCGAGGCGAAACTCTGCCAAGTAAGACTAGCATTTTTGTCAATTTTTCTTGATTTATTTCCTTCATATTCTTTTGACACTTTGTTGATCAAAAGAGGTTTGATTACCTTTGTGTTGCCATTCAATCGGTTTCTCTCACTTTTATGTCCGTTTACGCCCATCCATGTTTGTGGCTGGGTTAGTTAAACGTCTAAAGTGAGTGGAGGCATTTTCACGTCATTTGGTAGCCATTGTGATCTTGATACCCACGTCAAGATCGTCATTGTAGTTAGGCGTGGTTCATCACCGCGGACTTCCATAGAGGAGTTAGTTTGTTTGTCTCGTATCATTACAATTTCGATATTTACGTCTTGTTTCTTGTAAACTTGACATAAATACCTATATTGTATGGTTACGCTGCACACATTCTTAACTATTCCTAGCTATACTTTGAGCTTTTTTGTTCGGTTTTATTATTACCTCGATTTCAAAAGGTGTTAGGAACTACCATTTGTGTGTGTTATATCAATAACACCTCGATATCAATACTCCACTTTCTTGCAAAGTGGGTTAACATATCTTGGTGATATTGTTGTGTCATTCGCAAATCGTAATTGGCACTTTTTGAGATATAGGTCTTAATTAGACTTGAGCTTGCTCATCGTATATCTTGATTGGGAGATCGCATTTAACTTCATGTATTTACTTACGTCTTGTTCATTCCTTTGAACTTGGCATAAGTGGAGACATCTTGTTAATCATCTAGTATCACAAATTACTTTGAAACGTAGTCTAGGAAGTATTTCATTTGATTAGGTTTTGGTACCAAACGATTGTTTCATTGGTGACTTTATCACTCTATCACATTGGTATTCTCACATTGTTAATTTACTCTTAACACGTACATCTTGTGTTTCACTTAGGGGTAGACATTGAATTTTGAACAAATCTATAACTTACCTTAGTGAAATTTATCACGAAAACATGGCTCCCAAGA
This sequence comes from Taxus wallichiana var. yunnanensis, assembly GCA_018340775.1. Taxonomy (NCBI): domain Eukaryota; kingdom Viridiplantae; phylum Streptophyta; class Pinopsida; order Cupressales; family Taxaceae; genus Taxus; species Taxus wallichiana. The sequence goes on from CM031240.1 coordinate 1,067,360,613, forward strand.
CGCGTCTAGGGTTAAAGAAACAAACATATGAGGAACAACAGGCGCAAGCTTGGGAAACCTCTATGCACAAGGGTCAAACCCATTTATCGAACACGATCACAGGACCACTATTTTCTCTAAAAGGAAACAGAAGAGATGGTCGATCATAGTGGAAATGAATTAGAATCACCACACGCAGACTTTGATTTTGACCCCACTCTACTAGATGAGTTTCTCCTTAGAAACAAAGATAGAGTTTTGGCACGGGTCATGGAATTAGGGGCCAAATTTCCCATTGAGAAGGAACCAATACTACAAACAAATGACACTACTAAGGAGGATCGACTTCTAAAGGCACTCCGACCCCATAAAGAGAAAGCAGTGTACTATCTGAGTCGCACCCTCATCGCCTATGAATGTAATTATCCTCAGATTGAGAAGGCTTGCTTGGCTGTTGTTTTTACCTTTCAGAAACTTCGCCATTACCTGCTAAATACTAAGACCAAGCTCATATCCAAGGTCGACCCACTCAAGTATTTGTTGTCCAAACCCGCCCTCACAGGTAGAATGGCTAATTGGATCATTCTACTCAGTGAGTTTGATATAGAATTTGTCCATCAAAAATCAATTAAAGGACAAGTACTTGCTTAACCAAATTAAGCGGAAGCACCTTTGCAAAGCACGTAACCTTTGAGTCTCGGATCCGCGATGCATCTTTGCTCTACATTGAAGAATCGTCATACATGGCGATACATTTTGATGGATCTTTTACGTTTCATGGTTCGGGTGCAGGAGTGGTCCTTATTACTCCTTGGGTGATCCTATACCACAAAGCTTTCACTGGCCTTCCTTGCATGAACAAATATCATGCGGAATATGAAGCACTCATTACGGGAATGAAGCTAGCCATCAAGTGGAGTATTCAACATGTGAAGGTTGTAGGTGATTCATGACTAATCATCAAACGAGTTAATGATGAGTATAAAGTTAAGGATGACAAGCTCATACCTTATAAGAAGTTGGTGGAAACTCGAAGGAGTATTTTGTGCGTATTACCTTTGAGCAAATCCCAAGAGCGCGAGAATAGATCGGCAGATAATATAGCAGCAGTGGGATCTATGCTTCATATTCCGCTATTAGGAACAATGATATGTCATTCTTCGTAGAAAATCTACGCCACCCGCGTATGACATGCCGAGAATCTTGTTTGGCTTGTGAGGTTGTTGATCCCCATTCACCATGGTATGAACCCATTTTCACCTATCTTAAGGATAGTACATTCCCTCCCGAAATCTCCCCGCTTCAAAAGCGAGCCTAATTCGCCAGATAGCCCGTTACACCCTATTAGGAGGTACACTTTATCATCGTGGCTACAATAGGAATCTATTACGTTGTCTGGATGTGCCGGAGTCAATCTAGGCAATTAAAGAAGTACACGAAGGAGTATGCGGAGCACATACAAATGGAATGGTCTTGGCTAAGAAACTGTTAAGAGTAGGTTACTATTGGCCCACCATGGAAACTAATTGTTGTAATTATGTTAGAAAATGTGTGCTATGCCAAAAGTATGGAAATTTCATCCATGCTCCATCGCAACCATTGCAACCAATCACTACCCCGTGGCCATTCTCCAAGTGGGGACTTGATCTAATAGGGAAGCTTACTCCTACCTCATCTGATGGTCATACACATATCATCACAGCTACAAAATACTTTACAAAATGGGTGGAGGCTGTCCCTTTAACCTATGTCACAGGAGCACAGATTTCTAAATTCATCATGAATCACATTATTTGCCGATATGGTATCCCTACAGCCATTGTCACAGATAATGGGAAGTCATTTAAGAACAAAACTGTGAAAGGTCTTTGCCAACGGTTCCAAATCAGATTGAAATGGTCCACACCATATTACCCTCAGGGTAATGGACAAGCTGAGGCAATAAACAAGACTTTGGTAAGGATAATGGAGAAGATGGTTAGCAAAACCGGTCGAAAATGGTACCTACAAATCCACCTAGCCCTCGGGCCTACCGAACATCAATTCACACTCCTACGGGTTCGACGCCATATTCCCTCGTGTTCGAGGATAGAATCTATCATCCCTTTAGAGATTGAAATCCCATCCCCGTGAATTTCTCTTGGGACTATTTGGATAAGGATGAAGATTACCGAGTGGCAAGATTGGGTGAGTTAGAGCTCTGGATGAGAGGCGCATTCGCGCTCTTAATCACCCGAAAGTATATCAACACAGAATCTCCAGTAACTACAACAAGAGAATCATCCTCGCCAGTTTGAGGTGGGTGATTTAGTTATGAAGGAGAACAGCTTCAACACCGGAGTAGAGCGAGAAAAGAAAGGGAAGTTCGAACCACCTTTGGTTAGGACCCTATGTCAAAGTCGCCAAGTATGGCATAGGGGCATACAAGTTGGCTCACCCCAATGGTGACGAGCTCCGGAGCCCATGAATTCCATGCATCTTAAAAGGTTTTATGCCTAAACATGGCACAAGAAAGTCATAAAAATACAAAAATATTAAAAAATACAATAAAAAAAAAAAAAAAATCAAAAACATCAAAAAAAAAAAAAAAAAAAAAAACAGGTCATCCACTAGTGAAAACCACACAATTGTGGCACTTTGGACAAGTCCTTGGGTGAAAACCGGTTTCCGGCACCTTGGGAGGATTCGTTGTTCACAAGCATTCTATATTAGAAGGGTAGTTGTCTTTGTCCTGGACTTGGTTCTACCTTCGAGTTTCCTTGTGCACACCATCTAGTCCAGCCTTGATCCGACTTTTCCTTCTTCTATTCATCTGTAAGGGACGTGGTCTTTCGTTATTTCCCATCTTACGCTAGGGGAAACTCAACGACTTCACCTTCTTGTTCATAAGCACGTGGCTTCGCCTCAGATATTCCCCACCTAATGCTGGGGGCATCCATGCTTTCTTGGTTACTCCGCACATAGCTTTGGAAAACTTGAGAAAACATAAAAACAATAGAAAATTGTTTCACCAAACACAAAAACAATAGAAAATTATTTCACCAAACACAAAAACAATAGAAAATTGTTTCGGAAAAACATAAAAACAATAGAAAATTGTTTCAAAAACACAAAAACAATAGAACATTTTTTCGAGAAAACAACAAAACAATATATATATATATCAAAAAAATAAAACACCCTACAAAATGGTAACTTGCTTCTTACGGCTGAAACTTGTGTCTGCGCGCATGATATTTTCTCCATATCCCGTTGGTTTGTCTCACATATTTCCCAATTAATATGACTCACGGATCACTAGATTCACATGACCATTCACAAAAGCTATTGCTTGCTTCGTCTATACTCTGGGGCACTTTTGGTTGCCTGCAGTCAGCATTTCGTTGCGCACTGCAAATACTTTTCATGGACCCCGTGTCCATTTTCATTTCCCTGCATGTATCCTTGCTTGGGACATCATTTTTAACCCTCAATGCCAATCACGAACTTGTGGATCTCTTCAGCACTGATAACAAAACATTTGTACAACTGTCTTGACCATTGTTGGGTTGGATATGTGTGTTCGTACTTGTTTTCCCTGTTATATGAGCTTGTTTCCTTCTTGTATTGCATTGCATTATTGTATGTTGCATGGAGTTGGTACTTTCAATAATGGATAATTGTTCGTAGTATGGCTTTTCATGTCATTCTACCTTTGTCGTATGCTTATATTTTTCATAAGGACCGATGATGTAGTTCCTATGGCAATATGATGACATCAAATTTGTTCCAAACAAATAAGCGGCTAGAGGTTAAGCTCTTCTCTCCCCTCATCCATATTTCTTCTACACCACTTCCCTTTCACCCCTAATTCTCCCTCTCCTTGGGGCATCCTACCTCGTCCCCATTCTTCTGCCTACTTCTCACCTTTTTCGATCGTCGATCGAGTTCTTCCATCACCCCATCGACACTCGAGGGGGCATCTCTCCCTCCTAATTTTTCTTCTATCCCTTCAAAATTTTCTTCCGTCTACTATCTTTGAAGTGGCATCACTTACGCCACCCCAAAGAGGGGCAAATGTAGACACCTATAATTACGCCCAAGCAATTTAAATACTTAAATTGCGCTAATTATCCCCGTTCTCGCAAATCGACGATATATCTTCAAAAACGCTCATATTCCCTCTTATTGTCGTTAATTAATTACAATACGCTAATTAATTAAGTCAACTATCCAACAAATACCCTAATTAACGACCTTCCGTTAATAAATCACCCCTTCTACCTAGACTAATTAATTATTATTAATTAATTAGCTTTCCCTTTGATTTAACCAATAAATCAATATTTAATTGATTTAATCCCCTTCTAATAGCCTAAATCGTACTAATATTCCTCTAATTAGCTTCTATAAGCTTACATCTACCTATTAATTAATCACCTTTGATTAATTAAAATACCCCCCAACTCCCATGACTTGTTAAACATGTATTAAACCCTTCTAAAGTAAGGTTACCTTTAATAAAGCAACCTTATCCATTCCTAATCATGTTTTACCTTTATCCCACATTCATGAGAATGTGTTGAATCCTTTATCCTTTGGGCTATATAAAGAGCCCTCCACCTACCTTTTTACTTACACCTAAACTTTCTAAGAGAGAAAATGCAAAGCATATAGCAAAGAGACTAAGAGCTTGCACCTTGCCCTTTTGAGAGTTCATCATCTTCAAGAGTTAAGCCTCTTTCTTAAAGTGCTTGGGTCATATGGGAGGTGTCAAAAGGGTCTTGTAGCCCAAATTTGATTAGCCCCCATTCCTAGGTTCTTGGAGCATTAAGGACAACTATTTTGATAGCCATGGAGCTTACTTAGGTCCATTCATTTATTTGTTGTTAGAGAATAGAGGAGTTTAGATATTTAGCATTGTTAGTTTCAAAGTTTGTATTGATGAATGCTAGCATCTAACCCTTGTTTAATTCTTATCATGATGGTGTTTATGCTTTGTTTTAGCTAAATTGTAGAACTATTTTAGGTGGTAGTTCTTGCTTCATTTGATTTAGCATTAAGCAAAGTATACATGCACACAGATACAAATAGGAAAGAAGCAACAAATAATTTTGCTAGTAATGCATGTAACAACTTTTCCAAGAACAATAATAACGAACAGAAGTCCTATGGGGGTTAGAATGATAACTCTAAGGCTGAAATAAACCCGAGATTAAGAAGGGACATATAAGAGGCTGTTATAACTATGGAAAATATCATTACACAAATCAATTTCCTTTAAGAAGGATGATCATAATCACCGCACGAGATACACGCCTGCATTAGCCGACAAGTAGGCCGAGAAACATGCCACACCCATAGAAGTTACGGGTAAGTTATTTGGCTTAACAATAACTATTATTTTTAATGCTAAAGCTCTTGAATGTTTTATTTCTAGTAAATTAGCATCAAAATTAAAAATAAAAGTTGGAAACATGGATAAAACATGGACCAGTATAAGATGTGAATAATGTTGTTCATACGATTAGTATGTGTCTTTTTGGAGCAATCCTTGACTTACCTAACTTTTCCATTGAGGTTGATATTTATGTTGCACCCTTAGGGTCTTATGATGTAATCATAGGTGTTAATTGGTTAGTAGAACATAAGGCTAAAGTGAACTATTTTGAAAAACACATTAGTTGTTTAAATGACCTACATAAAACAACAATGATTCAAGGTGTGAAACGTGATATTTATTGTAGAAAACTGTCAAGCTATACAACTTAAAAAGGCCAAAAATAAAGGATGTACCTTATATGCAGTAATAATTACTGAACCAATAGAAGAGAGCAGCGATATTATGGAATGATATCTGTTGTTACGAGACTTCAGTGATGTATTTCTGGAAGAATTTCTAGTTCTTCCACCCAAAAGGGAATTTGATTTCAAGATTGAGATCAATCCTAAAGTCGAACATATTTCTAAGGCAACCGTATCGAATGAGTACTACCAAATTAGTAGAGCTTAAGGCTCAATTGCAAGAACTTTTTCTCAAGGTTTGATTAGACCAAGTGTTTCACCTTGAGAAGAACCCATAATTTTTGTGAAAAATAAAGATGGAACACTTAGATTGTGCATTGACTATAGAATGTTAAACAAGGAAACAATCAAGAATAGATATCCACACCTTGGGATCGACGATTTATTTTATCGATGTGTGGAGCATCGGTATATTCCAAGATAGATATTCGATCTAGATATCATCAATTGTGAATTAAGGATGAGGATATTCATAAAACAACTTTCAGATTAAGGTATGGACATTATGAGTTTACGGTTTTACCTTTTGGATTAACTAATGCACCTACGAAATTTATGAATTTAATGAACAATATCTTTCAAGAATACTTGGATAAATTTGTGCTCGTATTCTTGGACGACATTCTCATATATTCTAAAAGCATTGAGGAGCATCATGAGCACTTGAAAATAGTTTTGGAAATTCTGAGAAAGAGACGACTATTTGGTAATTTGTCTAAATGTTCCTTCTATGACACAGAAGTGCACTATCTGGGACATGTAATAAGTAAAGATGGAATTGTTTTAGATCATTTTAAAATTGTAGCTATAACCAAGTGGCATGCACCAAAGAATGTACATGAAGTTAGAAGCTTCATGGGACTTGTTAGCTACTATAGGAAATTTGTAAAAACTTTTCTAAGATAGTTGCACTAATAACTTCTTACGCTAAGAAAGATAAAAAGTTTGTTTGGAGTGAGAAATGTGAAATTACATTTAAAACCTTGAAGGAATAGTTAACTTCAGCACCTATTCTTGTAGTACCAGATCCTAATGGAGATTTTATGGTGGTAACTGATGCATCCGGTGAAGGTCTAGGAGGTATTTTGTTACAAAGTGGTCATGTTATAGCATACAAAAGTAGAAAACTTAAGTTACATGAGTTGAATTATGCTCCACATGATTTAGAGCTTGCATTGTCATTGTTCATGCACTTTAAGTTTGGAGGAATTATCTACTTGGTAAACCATTTGAGTTGAAAATTGATCATCTTGGGCTGAAGTACATTTTCACTCAGCCAAATCTGAATGCAAGATAGCGAAGGTGGTTAGAGTTTTTGTCTCAATATGATTTTGACATAAGTTACATTAAAGGAAAAGAAAATAGAGTGGTTGATGCTCTAAGTCATAGGAAGCACATTTCTGCTCTTATAACACTTAGAACTCAGTTTAAGGATGAAGTAAAAAGTGTTATGGAATCTGATTCTTACTTTCAACAAGTAAAAGTAGCACTTGCTACAGATTCTAATGATTCGAGGTATAAAGGTTTTCACTTTGATAAAGAAGGAATCTTACGATTTGAAAACAGAGTCTATGTACCTTTGCTTAATGATTTGAGAAAGAAATTATTAGTTGAATTTCACAATTCACCTTTTTCTGGACACCCTGGCATTACTAAGATGCTTGCTGATATAAAACAACAATATTTCTAGAAAGGAATGAAAAAGGATGTTATTGATTTTGTGACACATTGCCTTGAATGTCAACGTGTTAAAGTGGAACATATGCACCCAGCCAGTTTATTGTATCCTCATAGCATACCGCAGTACAAATGGCAAGTAATAAGCATGGATTTTGTACAAGGGTTACCTATGTCAAGAAATAAGCATGATGTTATATAGTAGTTGTGGATAAACTAACAAAGGTAGCACATTTTATTGCTAGAAATATTAAGGATGATTCTCTTGTTTTGGCAAGAATATTTGTACACAAAATTTTTAGATTACATGGAGTACCTGAGTTAATCATTTCAGATAGAGATCCTAGAATGATGTCAAGATTTTAGAAAACGCTTAATGCAGCTCTAGGAACTAAGCTAAATTTCAGTTCTGTGTATCATCCGAAACAAATGGGTAGACTGAAAGAGTAAATCAAGTTTTGGAAGATATGTTACAAATGTATTGCATGGATCAATAGTATAAGTGGGAAGAGTATCTTCCATTAGTTGAATTCACATACAATAATACATATCATGCTTATCGAGGATAGCACCTTCGGAGGCATTATATGGAAGAAAATATAGAACCCCTATTAGTTGGGATAACATAGAAGATAGAGAGGTAATTAGACCTGAAATTCTTATTGAAATGGAACAACAAGTTAAATTGATTCATGAATTCTTGAAAGAAGTAGCAGATAGGAAAAAGAGTTATGCTGACTTAAAGAGGGTTGATAGAAAATTTGAACTTGGTGAGAAAGTCTTTCTTCGGGTTAAACCGAAAAAGAGTTCTATAACTTTTGGCAAGGCTGCCAAGTTATCACCTCGTTATGTGGGAACTTTTGAGATAGTTGAAGTAATCAATATTATAGCTTATCGTTTAGCATTACCTCCTACTTTGTCATGAATGCATGATGTTTTCCATATTTCTTTGCTTAAGAAATATGTTTTATATTTATCACATGTGTTAAATTGGAATTCCTTACAGGTCTAAGACCCAGGAATAATTGTGGTTAAACCCATACGAGTGCTTGAAACTCACTAGTTACATTTGAGAAATCGAGAAATAAGTCAATGTAAAGTCTAGTGGGACCATTTTAATGAAGATAGTGCAACTTGGGAAAACCTAGAGGATATGAAAACTTATTTTCCATATCTATTTAAACAGAATTGATTCTGTGGATTGTTAAAAAAATTGTGATTTTTCTTCTATATATGACTATAAGTATGCCAGTTTTGGGCAGATATTTATATGATTGAACAAACAACTATTTAATGTTGATTTCTAGAACTATAAGTTTTTGATATATTTGACTTATGATAAGAGAAGTGAATGAATTGATTTTCATTGATATAAATTGTTAAAATGAGGTAATCATCGGGATGATGATTCTTTTTAGGAGGGAAGCATGTAACACCCTCGACAATTGTTATATTCCTCTTTTGCATTTCAAGTGTTGACATGTGATCTTCTTCTAAAGATGTGTTCTTTTGGTTGTTGGAGATCATGCTTGATATGGATAAAAAAATTGTTCTTAAGATCATTAGAATGGAATGGAATGGCTTCCTTGAATCCATTTTTCACTTCTTGTAGGTGAGTTGTAATCTGGTTTAAAAGTTACAAACTTATCTCTTTATCTAACTCATCCTTGGATCAATTTCAGTGATCCAAGGAATGTTTTAAACCTCCTCAATGAATGAATGGTAAATTGAAATTCCATAATTGAGGGACATGATGGACTGAAATTTGTTATAACAAGTTCTTTAATATTTGTGAATGTATTTTTATTCAGTTGTATGTTGTGCTTATGTCCTTGAAGATTGATCTTGGCAGTCCATTACTGACGTAAATGAAATGCAACCTGTTCATGACATTGGAGGGATTCAAAATCTAAGGCAAGAATATATATATATATATATATATATATATATATATATATACTATCTAGCTATGTTACTTAATTGATTTTATTTCTAACCTAAGCCTTGTGCTAAGGGAGTATGGAAAGGTTTCTAGGCTATCTAAATTAACCTAAAACCTAATGTTATATGGTTATGATATGATCTAACCTAATGTTGGAATTACCTAAGGTAATGTGTTAAGACCTAATGCAAATATTCCTAAACTAACCTAAGTTTAAGGATCTATCCTCACTATTTTAATGGGAACCTAACGGGTCTCATACCTCTAAGGTGATGGTTCCAATGGAATTTAATTGTTGATAAGGTTATTAAAGGCATACATATTACTAGTTTTCGTAGGGGCTAGTTGATTTAGCGAAGGCTTATGTGGAAGCTCCACTAAAGATGGAGTTGCGGAGTTAAATTGGAATTGGCATTCGCTAGATTTTGAAGGAGGTGGTAAGGAGAGTTGAGCGGGAAAATTGGAATTAATGAAATTAATTGGCCTCGAGTTTTGTTTGCAAACCGTCTAGGAAACTTGGAAGGTGGATTTTGGAGGTTGTTGGTTTTTGCATGTTTTTCGATTTTGTTTTGCATGGAGAAAACTGGTTCTTTGAACCAGAGTTTGACTTGCACTTCTTTGCTATTTTTAACTCACCTGGTCTATTTTTGATCATGGGAAGGTATATGAGGCATGCTCTGAGGAAAGTTGTTGGTTGGTTGATCTTTCGTGGAAGAGAAAAGGAGCTGGAAGCTCGTCTGGAAGTATCCTTCGATTTGGTAGAAGTGCTATCAGGCATGATAGGCTCTAATCTTTAAGATATCTTGCTTTCTTCTAAATGTTTCATTAAAATGACTCTACTCTTTTGAGATTCTTGGCTTGCATGTTTTATCTGGTTATTTGCTTGCTAGGTTTTGTAATCTCTGGTAAATTTGGGTTTGAATCCTTGGCAAAAATTAGTGTATGTCCTGGAAAATTTCTTTGTAAGGGTTAAATAGCTAAGCATGTATGAGAAACTTGTTTCTATGGCTCTGCATGTCATTTCTTGAACCGGTATTGGAAAGGTTGAGGCTATGACTGACCTTCGTTGCTGGTTACTTGGTTCTAAGTTTTTGGGAACCTTGAGTTTCGTCTGATCTTTCTTTAGGAGCTTGTGTTTGTTGAGCTTGAGCTTATATTTTAGCTCGTACTTAAAATTTTGTTTGAGCTCATGTTCGTTTAAGCCTGTCTTCGAGTTCATGTTTAATTGAGCTTGATTCAGTGTTAGTATTTGATATGAGTTTGTGTTGGAGGTTCTTGTTACTCTGAACCGTGTTTGGAAGCTTGGTTAATCTTGACTGTTGTTTGAAGTCCGTATGTAGCTCTGTACTCGTGTTTATTCCTATATTATTTGGGACTATTAATGGGAGTTCATAACGTATACAACACTCATATTTTATTACTTGTATGGTTTCAAAATTTGGTGAGAAACTTGTGTTTCGTTGGAGTTGGAAATAGGGATTTTGATAAGATGTAAATCAGATAATGGAAGCCCTCTACTATTCTGAACTATTAATAGGTATTTGTATTATATATTGCCTCGTATTAAGATATTGGTGTATATCTGAACTCATGTTGGAGATTTTTTGATTCGACACTGTACATTTAATTTGTTACTTAGTGTGTGGAATTTGTAAATGTAATGAGGTATTGGTTCTATTCTGGTATTTTTGGGGTTTTCTTTGTTTAAGATATAAACTGGAATGGGAACATGTTGTTGCCTGAACTTGTAAATATTCTCTTGAGTGGTCTTGAACCTTTGTGAGAAGTTTGTGTTCAACATTGTGCTCGGATTTTGTATTTTTGAGTTTTGAACTAGTCATATTATAGACATGTTCGATTTGGTTTTGGTATTGAATTGGGTTTTTACTTGCTTTTATGGTTTAAGCTCATAACTCTTTTGAATCGAACTACTTGCTCAAAGAAAAACTGGAAGAGTGGTTTAATTGGGTTGTTGGGTAATCTCTTCGAGATCTTGACTGAAATATCTTGTTGGTTTATTGTTCTTCTTGGAACCCCGATCTGTTTGCTCTTATAATAAGATGTTGAAATTTATTGTAATATAGTTTCTGTCTTGGCTGAGCTCGTGGGTAATTCAGAGTTAGTTTTCTATTCGGGTTTTTACACCTCTTGTTGGGTCCATTAAGTGAATACCCGAGTCTTTTAAAAGGTTAAGGAAATTGTGATTCCTTAGGGATAGTGTGTTGTTTTTGAACTTTACTGCTATGTTGTTCTGAACTAAAAAATGAACTCATGCTTTATTATGGTAAAGAATGTCAGGGAGATTGCAGTACGTTTTCTTCTTACATTGAGTTGGCTTTGTTCTCTCTTCTAGGAGCTAGTGTATGAGCTTATTGTTTGGATTAGAAAGGGGAATTTGTTGTTAAGTGTAATGAGATGATTTAAGGATTGAATCATATTCTAAAAAAATTTCCTTTTCTAAGCTATTTAGTTAAGTTCATTTGATTGAAACCTTCTGTTAATTATTCTCTTAGGAAATGGAGATTTATTATGTTGATTAGTCTTCTTGTACATATCATTTGAGTGATCTGATGTAGAAAGAGATTACATGATTAGGTTTGTTGAACATAAAATGTAAACCGGTTGTTGACTACTTGATTCTATATTCACTCTTGGATTGAAATGGGATTCTATTCGATGAATATCATAAATGCTAAAGTTTAAGCTAGTGTGGTACATTAAATAAATGGAGGTCATATTCATTTTATGAATCTATTTTTGTTTTTGGATGTTTTGTGATTGGGCATAGTTTGTAATGGGTATTATTCTTCTTTTGATTAGGAGTTAGATGAATCATCCTAATTAGAACCATGTTGTAAACCCTTATTTTGGCTTAAAGCAAAGATAAATGTTGTATTCTATTATGATAGAATTGGGAACAATGAGATGATATGATCTATTATTTGCTTAAGGATAATTGATAGGATCAATTAAAATTTAATTCTGTAAGGCAGATGTTGTGGATTATATTTTATTCTTCTCTTGGAAGTGAATTCAAACTATGTAAATGTACTTCTTTTCCGTTTGCTATTACTTATATTGATATTTATTATGTAATAATTATCTCATTAAAGCGATTTGTTTTAATGGAATAATTATTGGAATGCACTTCGCTTTAAGGCTTAGCGTTTATCATGCTTAGTTCATTGAACTGACCCATGCTAGTAATTTTTGTAGATGGACCTCGTAAGTGATAAAATAAGGCAAAACTTATATCATGCATTGGCTGATTTAAATGTGATTCCTTTCGAAAAATTATTATTCGTTGTTGAGATTGTGTGGAAACATAAAAGTATTATTCTTTAGGATGAAGGCGGTTGTTATGTAAAGTACGCATAAAGTGCATAAGGCTTGTAAATGTATAAGTTATAAATATGAATTGAAATATGAGAATTTACTTGTATTGGTTGTGTAAATTATCTTGTACTTGTATGAAAAAGATGGATTTCTATCTTGTTGATATTCTTCATATTATTTATATGCTTAATTGGTTATCCTTGATAAGTTGGATAAAGGGATTTAGTTCAATTTCCCTAATCAAAATGCAGCTTGCTATGCTGCAGAATATGATGTTCTTATCTAAACTATATTATATGGTAATGTAATGTGTGTTGAACATACATTAAGAAATGTGGATACTGGGTAGGATATACCCTAACACTTAACATGTAGATAAAGACTCTTTATCTTTCTTAATTGAATATAAACCAAAAAGGTATGTTAATGTGATTACAATTTATTAGACTTCATTTTGTATGAAGTCTACTTTAATTGGATATATACTCGAATGTTGAACCTGTCTAAAATTTATTGTACTTCTTAAATGAAACTTGATAACGTTGTTCGGTTATGGTTAATTGGTAGTTTAACTGTGTGATCAAACATTAAAAACAACCATAAGTATAATGAAGTTCTTCATGGACTAAATAAAGAAAATTTAGGAAATAACTTATTGAGTGTTGGATTAGGGGTTGGTAGGGTTGTTGTAATCAAGAAATAATTCAGACTAATAATGTATTAACAATCCCCTTGGGGTATGTACATCTCAATGAGGAAGTTTATGTACGATGTTGGAACATGCCAACCGTAGAGTTTGTACTTTCAAGAAGGCTTGGGTCTTCCTTAAAACATAACATTGTAGTTGACATGTGGCAACACCCTACCAAATTGATCATCTATATCTACACACAATAAGAACTCGAGACTTGAACTTAGTCTCTCTAGGTCCGGATAGGAGCATACTTAGGATATGAATTAGCTTCCAATGGCTCAAGGTACATTGGCACATCCAGATGATTTAGGTATGCCCATTTATGCTAAGCCATTATGAGCGTCTTCCTATAATAGGTTATGTTCCTATCTAGGGCTAGGGTTAAACCTAGAACAAGTGGTGACGGTAGTCAGTAAAGACCAATCATGATAATTGAGGAGTGAGGTGAAGGCCGTATTCCAATATGACAAGTATGTCGTCTAGGAATAGTGACATACACAGATATTATAAATCTTTGGTCAAAGTGTCACAAACTATTGGTTGTGTTGTCCTATGTCACCAAGTTTAAAACAATGTGATATCAGATGAATATTGGTAGCAAATATTCATATATGTTCTTTAAACAGATCACTCAATACCGGTGTAGGGTAGGATGACAAAGTATATGAAGTATATGATATGTATTTGATACATAAGATAACATAAATAGATCAGTAGCTTACAAGTTATGGAATGAATAGATCGGTGAATCACCGAGTCATTACAGCTGCATATGTTTATCCATTGAATTTGATTGGCATGGAATGTTTGTTCTAAATAATGTTATATTTAGAACAATGAACACTATATAAAAAAATTCCCTTGTTTCTAAAGTCTTAAAATGGGAATGTTACATCTTGGTATCAGAGCTAAAGGTTATAGCCATTGGACCTATTGTGTCCATAATATGATGAAACTTAAATTTCTTGAATGCAGAAAATGATGAGAACAAGAGGAAACACTTCAAATAACCCTCCACTTGAGGAAGGAGCAACAAGAGCCCAAAAACTTGATGAGATTCTTGCTGCCCTGTTGGACACAAGAGATCATTTGGTTATGCTTGAACAACAATTAATGGGTAATTAGGAGGAAGAAGAAGCTAATAACAATAATCAACCACCTCTGGGGACAATACCAATGTGGGTATTGATAATAACAATGTTAACATACATGTTCAGCCTAAGAACAAAAAGGCTAAGCTAGCAGAACTCACTAATGACATAAAAAGGATAAGTCCACCTAATTTTGATGGCACCACATTAAGAGATGGGGCTGAGAACTAGCTCAGTGAGATGGAGAAATACTTTACAATAAGAATTTTCTTAGAAGAAACAAAGGCGATATGGGGAGCATATCAAATTTCTCACGAAGCATCTTCATGGTGGGACAAACGTTGAACATTGATGAATCTAATATCACATGGTACCAATTTAAAAGGTTATTTTAGGCAACAATGGTTGCCATAACTCTACTATGATCGAGAAAATGGTGAATTTCAGAACTTAGCTCAAGGAAAGCTAAGCAGAATCGAGTATTGGGAGTGATTTACAAAACTCCTTAAATATGTGCCTTAGTACCAAAGCGATGAGAATTTTAGGATACTAAACTTCATCATGGGATTGAATCCATTTATAGGAGGAGAGGTGGATATTCATAGCCTAACCATGATGGAAGGGTTTGTTGAAAAATCCATAAGGCAGGAACATAAATTAAAGGCAATTTTTGCTCATAAGGAGGAAGTAAGGAAGAAGAATCCCAACTCCTTTTCATCATCTCTTACACCTAATCAAGGACCATGGAAGAAATTCAGAATGAAAAGTAAGCTTTTATCCGATAGAAATAGGAAAGCAAAGAACAAACAAGTTTGCTTTTGTAATGCATGAAACAACTTTGCTAAGAACAATAATAATGGATAGAAGTCCTATGGGGTCGAACGATAACTCTAAGGCTAGAAATAAACCCGAGCTTAGGAAGGGACCTACAGGAGAGGCTGTTATAACTATAACAAAGATCATTACAAAAATCAATGTCCTTTGAAGAAGGATGATCGTAATCAGCAAAGACATAAGATACACGTTGGCAAAGCGGTGGTCGACAAGCAGTGAGAAATAGGCCACACCCATAGGAGTTCGGGTAAGTTATTTGGTTTACCAATAACTATTCTTTTTTATCTTTTGAAGCTAATGAATGTTTTATTTCTAGTAAATTAGCACCAAAATAAAAAAGAAAAGATAGAAAAATGGATAAAACATGGATGGGTATACAATATGTGAATAATGTTTTTCATACATTTAGTATGTGTCTTTTGGAGCAATCCTTGACTTACCTAACTTTTCCTTGAGGTTGATATTTATGTTGCACCTCAGGGTCTTATGATGTAATCATAGGTGTTAATTAGTAAGCATAACATAAGGCTAAAGTGGACTTTTTTGAAAAACACATGAGTTGCTTAGGCGACTGTAGAAAACAACAATGATTCAGTGGTGAAATGTGAGATTTCTATTAGAAAACTATCAGCTATGCAACTTAAAAAGGCCAAAATTAAAGGATGTACTGTTATCAGAATGTGCCCCCTCTTGATTTTGTGGCTAGCTCCTCTCATTATTCCCTCTCTTGTGCCTCGTCCACAAAATTTTGCTTTTCACACACTCAAAACCTTTTGGAAATGGCACCATTGGATAGAGCTCTTTCTCATCTTTCCAGAAAGGTAAGGTTTTCCTCCTAACTCCATGTATTTTTCAAGTTATGGCTCGGTGGAGTTTTTGTGGGAAATTTTCCCCTAGAAGGCCCGCAGCCAATCAGGACGTGCCACGTGTCCAAAGAAGTGGCAGGGGTCGGAGGAGAACTTGGTTTTTTACCAAGTGTTTTGGCAAAGGTTTCAAAAGGAAGAATTTTTCCCACGGGCCCACCGACCAATCATTTGCTGCCACGTGCCCAGGGGAGAAAGTTGGAAAAATCGACTAAGTGTTGGTGCAAGAATTTTTTTGAAGGATGGCCCCACGGCCAATAGAAACATGCCACATGTCCAAGGAGGTTCAGCCGGCAGAGCGTGGGTGGAAATTGGGAATTTTTCCCAAAACATTGGCGCAAAAGTTAAAATGCCTGCGGAGTCTCCGCCAACTAATCACATGAGGACACGTGTCAAGGAGTGGCGGGGCACGGGGAATATTTGGAAAAGTTTCCCAAGGAGAAAATAAAGGAAAATTCAGAAGGGAAAACCCACCCCCTTATTGTGAGCCAATAGAATCTTGCCACATGTCTAGGTGGGGCAAAAAATTCAGAGCAACCCGCATGAAAATTTGAAAGAATGGGCCCGCTCCCAATCAAAGCGAAAGCGTGACACGTGTCCCAAAAGCAAGTCCCACGGTTGGGAAATTTTGGAAAATCTTCCAAAGGCTAAAACAAAGAAAAATGGAGTGGGAAGGGGCCCGTGCCCAATAAAAATTTTCCACGTGGCACCTGGATCAAGGGGCGGGGTGGGAAAATTTTGAAAATTTTCCAAATGACCAAAAAGGTAAAAATTCAAAAAAAAATTCCCACCGACCCGATTTGGCCCTATTTTGCCCTAAAACTTCAAATCGCCATATCTTTCGATCCAGAGCTCGGTTTTTTCATGTTCTTTATATCAATGGAAAGATGGTGAAATTATCTACAAGATTCCGGGGTCATTTTTGCATTTTGGTGGAGTTTGGAGAGATAAAATCAAGAAATACCTCTGGCACGTGGTCATGGATAGAAATGACATTTCAACCACCATTTTTAATGAAGAATGGCTCGCATTCTCTCCCAACATGGTTAAAAATGTCAGGGAATGGGTCTGTCAGGGTGCCCATGTTGTTTTGATGGCATTTTGGTCAATGGTTGAACCCTTTGCACGTTTTCCCCACGCTTTCTCTCCGGGTCATGGTTTGCACTGTAAAGCAGTAATGAGTTCATTTTGCAAAGAGAGACACTTTTTCACTCGCAAACTTCCTTTTCTTCCTCCTTGGCAGAATTTGTGAAGAAATTTTACCTTTCCATGTAATGCAGCACCTTTTCTTTCCTCTAGATCACTGTAATGTACTGTATTGGATCTGAGATGTTGATATATGTTCTGTGATTAAAATCCTCAATCCTTTCATATATCTATCATTGCTTTCTTGATCTTTCATTACATTTTGAGCATTTGTGCATGTTTTGTGCTATGTTTCCTTATGGATTGTGTATTTCATGTAGCATCAGGTGTCTACAACTCCTTTGGTGCATCACCTATTAGCATTAGTTCTTTCTTTTTTGCATTCTCTATCCTTGTCCCTTTGGAATTTAGAGTAGATTTAGGAGTTTAAACCTCTGCAATTGTGCAAGTGAATTAGCTGATCAGAGGAGTTGAGGAACCAGCCTCTAATCTGGAGATTCCTCTTCCATTTTGCAAGTCCCACACTTGGGAAGAGGATTCAATGTTGTGCAATCACACTGGATGCTAGTATGATCAAACTAGAAATCTGATCAACATCCAGGGGTGCTGCTGATTTGCAACAATAGTTTTGGCATGCCCGGTGGGACCTTAGAGGTCTTCCACTTTATCTTTGACAGGTTGGTGTGTTCTTGTTAAAGATTCAACCTTTTGGAGGCACTTTCAAAAGCACATCTAGCGACTCCATCTGGTAAACAACTCATTCTCTAAGTTATAGACCTGTTTTCCATTCATTTCCATCCATTCTTCTTTCCATCATTTTCATTCTTTTCCATTCCATGAAGTTGTGCAATCATGACTTCATTTCCATCATGGAATTCACATTTACAACAACAGTATATCACACCTCCAACATGTTTTACAAATCCTCCAAATCAGCATTTTGATCAAATTCAAAATCAGCATGTCTACCCATATGAGCAGCAGTGCCAAAGTCAGTTTGGATATGAAGCATGTCAAGCACAAGGGTATGCTGGTTGTGAGGGTAGTCAAGAAGAAAATGCAGATCTGCTGGAACAAATCCAAAAGATGGAGGTAAACATGGTGCAATCCAGGGCTCAAGCACAAATGAAAGCATTTAGAATCGGTTGTAGAGCACCTTGTCCATGGGTGGGACCTTTTCCAAGGCATTACAGCCCTCAAGAGAAGCTAGACTTCATGATTACAACACTACCATTGCTTGCAAAGTGGACTGAAGGAATAAAGGTGTATGAGAGGAGTATTCAACAACCTTGTCAACAGGTAAGCACACCATCTCATGCCTTTTCTCTCCCTCTTTCCCAATCTGTTTTATCTCAGCAGTGTCAAGTTTTAAACTCTCCATCTGTTGTCCCAAGTGTTGAATCCATTTCTCCATTCCCTAGTCTTCCACCCCATCTCAATTCTTCTATCCTTTTCCCTTCCAAACAGCCATTCCCTCCAAAGAAACAAGAGTTCCTACCTCCACCACCACAAAAAATTGCAAAATCAATTGAGTTACAATCCACTTCTCCTCTTGCATTCCCAAATCCATGTTGGGAGGATAAAAATCAGAATGCCAATCAAGGAAAACAGCAGCAGAAAGAAGAGCCAAACAAGGATGAAGAAATTCAAAGTCTGAAGAGTTGGGCTCTTAAATTTGGGATTACAAAAATCCCCTTGATGGTGAAACCAATAGAGGATGTTGAAGTTGGAGAACAAGTGGAAAACAAGGCTGATTTTATAACAGCAGTGAAGTGAGAAAAACAGCAGTTTGTTGGTGATGAGTTGGGTGTCCATGTTGGCACTTTTCCCAAAGAAAATGTTGATCCAGTTTGCACTGCAAAATCAGCCATCGAGAAGGAAGGAAAACCATCTCAAAACCCCATCTTTGAGGAGCAAATGGATGAGGTCAAGTCATTTTTTACAACAGTAGAAGAAGGAAGCATTATTGATACATTTTTGCTTTCATTTGAAGGGGCTGATTTGATTGATGAAGCCATTATGGAGGTGAACAAAACAGGTCCAAATTGTGAGCAAAAGGCACAAGAAATTTCATGCTTCTCTCCCACTTCATCTCTCCAACAATCTGATTTTTGGGATGAGTTTGGATTGACAAGTTTCATGTTTGAAAATGAAGTTATACAGGGTGAAGAAAATGCAGATTTGGAGGCCACCATACAAGAGGGAGAGACTTTGTTGCAGCAAGACATTCAAGAGTTTGATTTTCCATCAGACTTAGAAGAATGTTTAGATGAAGAGCTAGCTGAAATTACCATGTTTCCTTCTTCACCATTCGTTCTCCAACAACAAGAACTTGCTGCCATGGACAAAAGAGTTCAAGGACAACAACCTACAGTTTGCAACATGCCTCTTGAATCAAAGTTGGAAGAATTTGATCTTCCAAAAGCTACAATGGAGGAGCTCCAAAGCCAACAATGTATTGCAACAGGTAACAACAATGCAAAAGCAACTTCATTGGATGTTGCAATCAATAACGAGGAGTTGCACACTATAGAAGAGTTCCATGTTGCCATGAAGGAAGAGAAAGGGAAGAAAAGTCCTACCATTGCTTCCACATCACCCACCCAAGAAGGTCTACAAGAAGACTCCATTTTTGGAGTTGAAAATCAGAGCTATGGGCATATCAAATGGATCATACCTTGCCCAATAAGGTATTTGACTTCATTGGAGTCAAAGGAGAAGTCACAACCAGTCATGCTTGCTTCTAAGCATGAGGGTGAGCTACAAAGTACCAAGGATCAGTTGTCATACCTCTTCAATCCAAATGCAGAGCAACTAAAAGAGGTATTGGATTTGTTTTTAGTTGACACCTTGATGATTTGGGTAGAAGACCAGCTTCTTGTTGATTTTCCACTC
Organism: Taxus wallichiana var. yunnanensis; assembly: GCA_018340775.1. Taxonomy (NCBI): domain Eukaryota; kingdom Viridiplantae; phylum Streptophyta; class Pinopsida; order Cupressales; family Taxaceae; genus Taxus; species Taxus wallichiana. The sequence continues at coordinate 1,067,380,854 of CM031240.1, forward strand.
ATCCAATCAGCCATGTTCAGTGCCAAATCAGTTGCATGGTTGCAACTTTTGAGAAAGGGAAGCTATTTCTCCCAACTAGTTGCAGGGTTTGTTTAGCCCACTTTTGCTTCCAGTTAGAGTAGGATAGGTAGTTTTGCTTTCAGTAAAAGAAGTGCTTGTGCACACTCTGCATGTTCCATTTTGGAGCATGTATGACCTTTAGTTTTGTACATAGTTTTTGTGGTGCTGGTTTTGCTCTTGCATAGTCCATTTCAGTGGGTTTCCAAGTGGCTCAGAGAGGAGGTTTTCAAAGTTTAGATCAGTTTGTAGGCTACAACTCATGACTCCATGCCCAATGGATGCTTCAGGAAACTGGTAACTTCATCCAGCAGGTAGATGACCCCTCTGAGTCACCAAAATTGTTATCCAAAATGTGCCCCCTGCTCATTTTGTGGCTAACTCCTCTCATTCTTCCCTCTCTTGTGCCTCAGTCACAAAATTTTGCTTTTTAGGCACTCAAAACCTTCTAGAAATGGCACCATTGGATAGAGCTCTTTCTCAGCTTTCCAGAAAGGTAAAGTTTTCCTCCTAACTCCATGTATTTTTCAAGTTATGGCTCGGCGGAGTTTTTGTGGGAAATTTTCCCCTAGAAGGCCCGCAGCCAATCAGGACATGCCACGTGTCCAAAGAAGTGGTGGGGGTCAGAGGAGAACTTGGTTTTTTACCAAGTGTTTTGGAAAAGGTTTCAAAAGGAAGAATTTTTCCCACAGGCCCGCCGACCAATCATTTGCTGCCACGTGCCCAGGGGAGAAAGTTGGAAAAATCGACTAAGTGTTGGTGCAAGAAATTTTTTTGAAGGATGGCCCCACGGCCAATAGAAACATGCCACGTGTCCAAGGAGGTTCAGACCGGTGGAGCACGGGTGGAAATTGGGAATTTTTCCCAAAACATTGGCGCAAAAGTTAAAATGCCTGCGGAGTCTCCGCCAACTAATCACATGAGGACACGTGTCAAGGAGTGGTGGGGCACGGGAATATTTGGAAAAGTTTCCCAAGGAGAAAATAAAGGAAAATTCAGAAGGGAAAACCCGCCCCCCTTATTGCGAGCCAATAGAATCTCGCCACGTGTCCAGGTGGGGCAAAAAATTCAGAGCAAGCCCGCGAGGAAATTTAGGCAAACCCGCATGAAAATATCAAAGTGACCATGAAAAAGAATGGGCCCACTCCCAATCGAGCTTGACACGTGTCCCAAAGCTCGCTGTCAAGACGGCAGGGAAATTTTGGAAAATCTTCCAAAGGCTAAAACAAAGAAAAATGGAGCGGGAAGGGGCCCGCGCCCAATAAAATTTTTCCACGTGGCACCTAGACTGGTGGGGCACGCGGGGAAATTTTGAAATTTTTTCCAAATGACCAAAAAGGTAAAAATTCAAAAAAATTCCCACCGACCCGATTTGGCCCTGTTTTGCCCTAAAACTTCAAATCACCATATCTTTCGATCCAGAGCTCAATTTTTCATGTTATTTATATCAATGGAAAGATGGTGAAATTCTCTACAAGATTCTAGGGTCATTTTTACATTTTGGTGGAGTTTGGAGAGATAAAATCAAGAAACACCTCTGGCACGTGGTCATGGACAGAAATGATGTTTCAACCACCATTTTTAATGAAGAATGGCTCACATTCTCTCCCAGCATGGTTAAAAATGTCAGGGAATGGGTCTGTCAGGTGCCCATGCTGTTTTGATGGCATTTTGGTCAATGGTTGAACCCCTTGCATGTTTTCCCGCGTTTCTCTCTCCTGGGGTCGTGGTTTGCACTGTAAAAGCCAGAATGAGTTCATTTTGCAAAGGAGAGACACTTTTTCAGCTCTGCAACTTCCTTTTTCTTCCTCCTTGGCAGAATTTGTGAAGAAATTTTACCTTTCCATGTAATGCAGCACCTTTTCTTGCCTCTGGATCACTGTAATGTATTGTATTGGATCTGAGATGTTGATATATGTTCTGTGATTAAAATCCCTCAATCCTTTCATATATCTATCATTGCTTTCTTGATCTTTCATTACATTTTGAGCATTTGTGCATGTTTTGTGCTATGTTTCCTTGTGGATTGTGTATTTCATGCAGCATCAGGTGTCTACAACTCCTTTGGTGCATCACCTATTAGCATTAGTTCTTTCTTTTTGCATTTTCTATCCTTGTCCCTTTGGAATTTAGAGTAGATTTAGGAGTTTAAACCTCTGCAATTGTACAAGTGAATTATCTTATCGGAGGAGTTGAGGAACAACCTCTAATATGGAGATTCCCTTCCATTTTACAATTCTCACACTTGGGAAGAGGATTCCTCACACTAGATTCCATGATCAAACTAGAAATCGATCAACATCCAGGGAAGTCCTTTGATTTGCCACAACAATACCTTATATTTAGTAAAAATTACAAATTCAATAGAAGAGAGAAAAATTATGGAACGATATCCACTTGTTATGAGACTTTAGTGATGTATTTTTGGAATAATTTCTAGGTCTTCCACCTAAAAGGGAATTTGATTTCATGATTGAGATCAAGCCTAGAACTGAACATATTTCTAAGGCACCGTATCAAATGAGTACTACCGAATTAGTAGAGCTTAAGGCTCAGTTGCAAGAACTTTTGTCTCAAGGTTTGATTAGACCAAGTGTTTCACCTTGAGTAGCACCCATAATTTTTGTGAAAAAGAAAAATGGAACACTTAGATTGTGCATTGACTATAGAATGTTAAACAAGGAAACAATCAAGAATAGATATCCACACCCTCGGATTGACGATTTATTTTATCAGATGCGTGAAGCATTGGTATATTCCAAGATAGATCTTTGATCTGGATATCATCAATTGTGAATTAAGGATGAGGATATTCATAAAACAAATTTCAGAACAAGGTATGGACATTATGAGTTTACGGTTTTACCTTTTGGATTAACTAATGCACTGCTGGCATTTATGAATTTAATGAACGATATCTTTCAATAATACTTGGATAAATTTTTGCTCGTATTCTTGGACTACATTCTCATATATTCTAAAATAATTGAGGAGCATCATGAGCACTTGAAAATAGTTTTAGAAATTCTGAGAAAGAGATGGCTATTTGGTAAGTTGTCTAAATGTTCCTTCTATGACATAGAAGTGCACTATCTGGGACATGTAATAAGTAAATATGGAATTTTTGTAGATCCTTCTAAAATTGTAGCTATAACCAAGTGGCATGAACAAAGAATGTACATGAAGTTAGAAGCTTCATGGGACTTGTTGGCTACTATAGGAAATTTGTAAAAGACTTTTCTAAGATAGTTACATCAATAACTTTCTTACGAGGAAGAAAGATAAAAAGTTTGTTTGGAGTGAGAAATGTGAAATTGCCTTTAAAACCTTGAAGGAATAGTTAACTTTAGCACATAATCTTGCAGACTGCAGATCTAATGGAGATTTTATGGTGGTAAGTGATGCATCCCGGTGAAGGTCTAGGAGGTATTTTGTTACAAAGTGGTCATGTTATAACATACAAAAGTAGAAAACTTAAGTTACATGAGTTGAATTATGCTCCAAATGATTTAGAGCTTGCTGCCATTATTCATGCACTTCAAGTTTGGAGGCATTATCTCGCTTGGTAAACCATTTGAATTGAAAACCGATCATCTTAAGTGAAGTACATTTTCACTCGGCCAAATCTAAATGCAAGATAGTGAAGGTGGTTAGAGTTTTTGTTCAATATTATTTTGACATAAGTTACATTAAATGAAAAGAAAATAGAGTGGTTGATGCTCTAAGTCAGTAGGAAGCACATTTATGCTCTTATAACACTTAGAACTCAGTTTAAGGATGAAGTAAAAGTGTTATGGAATCCTATTTTGGCAAGAAGATTTGTACACAAAATTTTTAGATTACATGGAGTACCTGAGTTAATCATTTCGGATAGAGATCCTAGAATGACATCAAGATTTTGGCAAATGCTTAATGCAACTCTAGGAACTAAGCTAAATTTCAGTTCTGCATATCATCCGGAAATAGATGGGCAGACTGAAAGAGTAAATTAGGTGTTAGAAGATATGTTACAAATGTATTGCATGGATCAACAGTATAAGTGGGAAGAGTATCTTCCATTAGTTGAATTCACATACAATAATACATATCATGCTTCTCTTAAGATGACACCTTTCGAGGCATTATATGGAAGAAAATGTAGAACCCCTGTTAGTTGGGATAACATAGAAATAGAAAGGTAATTGGAGCTGAAATTCTTACGAAATGGAACAACAAGTTAAATTGATTTGTGAATGCTTATAAGAAGCAACAAATAGGCAAAAGAGTTATGTTGACTTAAAAGAGGGTTGATAGGAAATTTGAACTTGGTGAGAAAGTCTTTCTTGAGTTAAACTGAAAAGATTTCTATAACTTTTGGCAAGGCTGCCAAGTTATCACCTCGTTATGTGGGAACTTTTGAGATAGTTGAAGTAATCAACCATATAGCTTATCGTTTAGCATTACCTTCTACTTTGTCACGAATGCATGATGTTTTCCATATTTCTTTGCTTTCAAGAAATACGTTTCAGATTTATCACACATGTTAAATTGGAATTCCTTGTAGGTCCAGGACCCAGAATAATCGTGGTTAAACCCATACGAGTGCTTGAAACTTGCCAGTTGCATTTGAGAAATCGAGAAATAAATCAATCTAAAGTCCAGTGGGACCAGTTTAATGAAGATAGTGCAACTTGGGAAAACCTAGAGGATATGAAAACTTATTTTCCATATCTATTTAAACATAATTGATTTTGTGGATTGTTAGAAATTTTTGTGATTTTTCTTCTGTATATGACTATAAGTATGCACTGGTTTGGGCAGATATTTATATGAATTGAACAAATAGCTATTTAATGTTGATTTCTAGAACTACAATTTTTGATATATTTGATTTATGATAAGAGGAGTGAATGAATTGATTGTCATTGATATAAATTGTTAAAATGAGGTATTCATCGGGATGATGATTCTTTTTAGGAGGAGAACGTAACACCCTCAATAATTTTGATATTCCTCTGTTGCATTTCAAGTGTTGACATGTGATCTTCTTTTAAATATGTGTTCTTTTGGTTGTTAGAGATCATGTTTGATATGCATAAAACTTTTTTGTTCTTAATATCATTAGATTGGAAAGGAATGGCTTCCTTAAATCCTTTTTTCACTTCTTGTAGGTGAGTTGCAATCTGTTTAAAAGTTGTAAACTTATCTCTTTATCTCGATTAATCCTCCGATCAATTTCGGTGATCCAAGGAATGTTTTAAACCTCCTCGAGTTGAATGAATGGTAAAATGACATTCCATAATTGAGGGACATGATGGACTGAAATTTGTGAACATGTTTCTATTCAGTTGTATGTTGTGCTTAGGTCCTTGAAGATTGATCTTGGTAGTCCATTGCTAACGTAAATGAAATGCAGCCTGTTCATGACATTGGAAGGATTCGGAATCCTAAAACTAAAGGATTATCCTACGGAATCCTAAGCTAGGTAAGAATATATATATATATATATATATATACACTATCTAGCTATGTTACTTAATTGATTTTATTTCTAACCTAAGCCTTGTGCTAAGGGAGTATGGAAAGGTTTCTAGGCTATCTAAATTAACCTAAAACCTAATGCTATATGGTTATGATATGATCTAACCTAATGTTGGAATTACCTAAGGTAATGTGTTAAGGCCTAAGGTAAATATTCCTAAACTAACCTAAGTTTAAGGATCTATCCTAAGCTATTTTAATGGGAACCTAATGGGTCACATACCTCTAAGGTGATGGTTCCAATGGCATTTAATTGTTGATAAGGTTCTTAAAGGCATACATACTGCCAGTTTTGGCAGGGGCTAGTTGATTTAGCGGAGGCTTATGTGGAAGCTCCACTAAAGATGGAGTTGCATGTTAAATTGGAATTGGCATTCACCAGATTTGGAAGGTGGTGGCAAGGAGAGTTGAGCAGGAAAATTGGAATTAATGAAATTAATTGGCCTTAGGTTTTGTTTGCAGAAACCATCTAGGAAACTTGGAAGGTGGATTTTTTGGAGGTTGTTGGTTTTGCATGTTTTTCTCGATTTTGCTTTGCATTGAGCAAAGCTGGTTCTTCAAACCAAAAGATGTAGTTTGACTTGTACTTCTTTGTCATTTTTAACTCACTTGGTCTATTTTCGATCATGGGAAGGTATATGAGACATCTTTGATGAAAGTTGTTGGTTGGTTGATCTTTCGTGAAAGAGAAAAGGAGCTGGAAGCTTGTCTGGAAGTATCCTTCGATTTGGTAGAAGCGCTATCAGGCATGATAGGCTCTAATCTTTAAGATCTCTTACTTTCTTCTAAATGATTCATTAAAATGACTCTACTCTTTTGAGATTCTTGGTTTGCATGTTTTATCTGGTTATTTGCTTGCTGGGTTTTGTAATCTCTGGTAAATTTGGGTTTGAATCCTTGGCAAAAATTAGTGTATGTCCTGGAAACTTTCTTTGTAAGGGTTAAATAGCTAAGCATGTATGAGAAACTTGTTTCTATGGCTCTACATGTCATTTCTTGAACCGGTATTAGAAAGGTTGAGGTTATGACTGACCTTCATCGCTAGTTACTTGGTTCTGAGTTTTTGGGAACCTTGAGTTCCATCTGATCTTTCTTTAGGAGCTCATGTTTGTTGAGCTTGAGCTTATATTTTAGCTCATACTTAAACTTGTGTTTGAGCTCATGTTCGTTTAATCTTGTCTTTGAGTTCATGTTTAATTGAGCTTGATTCGGTGTTAGTATTTGATATGAGTTTGTGTTGGAGGTTCTTGTTACTCTGAACCATGTTTGGAAGCTTGGTTAATCTTGGACTATTGTTTGAAGTCTGTATGTAGCTCTATACTCATGTTTATTCCTATATTATTCGGATTGTTAATGGGAGTTCATAACGTATACAACACTCGTATTTTATTACTTGTATGGTTTCGAACTTTGGTGAGAAACTTGTGTTTGATTGAGTTGGAAATAGGGATTTTGATAAGATGTAAACAGATAATGGAAGCCCTCTGCTATTCTAAACTATTAATAGGTATTTGTATTATATATTGCCTCGTATTAAGATACTGGTGTATATCTAAACTCATGTTGGAGATTTTGTGATTTGACACTGTACATTTAATTTGTTACTTAGTGTGTGGAATTCGTAACTACAATGAGGTATCGGTTCTATTCTGGTATTTTTTGGGTTTTCTTTGTTTAAGATATAAACTGGAATGGGAACATGTTGTTGCCCTAAACCTGTAAATATTCTCTTGAGTGGTCCTGAACCTTTGTGAGAAGTTTGTGTTCAACATTGTGCTCGGATTTTGTATTTTGAGTTCTAAACTGGTCGTATTATAGACATGTTTGATTTGGTTTTGGTATTGAATTGGGTTTTTACTTGCTTTTATGGTTTAAGCTCATAACTCTTTTGAATCAAACTACTTCCTCAAAGAAAAAATTGAAGATTGGTTTAATTGGGTTGTTGGGTAATCTCTTTGAGATCTTGACTAAAATATCTTATTGGTTTATTGTAATTCTTGGAACCCCAATCTTTTTGATCTTATAATAAGAGGTTGAAATTATTGTAATATAGTTTCTATCTTCACTGAGCTCATGGGTAATTCAGAGTTAGTTTTCTATTCGAGTTTCTACACCTCTTATTTGGTCCATTAAGTGAATACCCGAGTCTTTTAAAAGGTTAAGGAAATTGTGATTCCTTAGGGATAGTGTGTTGTTTTTTAACTTTACTGCTATGTTGTTCTAAATGAAAAAAATAACTCATGATTTATTATGGTAAAGAATGTAAGGGAGATTGCAGTACGTTTTCTTCTTACATTGAGTTGGCTTTGTTCTCTCTTCTGGGAGCTAGTGTATGAGCTTATCGTTTGGATTAGAAAGGGGAATTTTTTGTTAAGTGTAATGAGATGATTTAAGGATTGAATCATATTCTGAAAAAGTTCCTTTTCTAGGTTGTTTGGTTAAGTTCATTTGATTGAAACCTTCTATTAATTATTCTCTTAGGAAATGGAGATTTATTATGTTGATTAGTCTTCTTGTACATATCATTTGACTGATCTGATGTAGAAAGAGATTAGATGATTAGGTTTGTTGAACAGAAAATGTAAACTGGTTGGTTGACTATTTGATTCTATATTCACTCTTGGATTGAAATGGGATTCTATTCTGATGAATATCTTAAATGCTGAAGTTTAAGGTAGTTGTCCTTTAAATGAGGCAGTCATATTCATGTTATGAACCTGTTTTTGTTTTCGGATGTTTTGTGTTTGGGCATAGTTTGTAATGGGTATTCTTCTTCTTTTGCTTAGGAGTTAGATGAATCATCCTAATTAGAACCATGTTGTAAACCCTTCTTTTGGCTTAAAGCAAAGATAAATGTTGTATTCTATTATGATAGAATTGGGAACAATGAGATGATATGATCTGTTGTTTGCTTAAGGATAATTGATAGGATCAATTAAACTTTAATTTTGTAAGGCAGATGTTGTGGATTATATTTTGTTCTTCTCTTGGAAGTGAATTCAAATTGGTTAAATGTACTTCTTTTCCATTTGCTATTACTTATATTGATATTTATGATGTAATAATTGTCTCATTAAAGTAGAGTTGTTTTAATGGAACAATTATTGGAATGCACTTCGTTTTAAGGCTTAGCGCTTATCATGTCTGATTCATTGAACTTACCTGTGCTAGCAATTTTTGTAGATGGACCTTGTAAGTGATAAAATAAGGAAAAACTTATATGATGCATTGGCTGATTTAAATCTGATTCCTTTTAAAGAATTATGATTCATTCTTGAGATTGTATTGAAAAATAAAAGTAGTATTCTTTATGATGAAGGCAGTTGTTATGTAGTATGCCTAAAGTGCATAAGGCTTGTAAATGTATAAGTTATAAAGATGAATTGAAAGCTGAGAATTTACTTGTATTGGTTGTGTAAATTATCTTGTACTTGTATGAAAAATATGGATTTCTATCTTGTTGATATTCTTCATATTATTTATATGCTTAATTGGTTATCCTTGATAAGTTGGATAAAGGGATTTAGTTCAATTTCCCTAATCAAAATGCAACTTGCTATTATGCAGAATATGATGTTCTTATCTAAACTATATTATATGGTAATGTAATGTGTGTTGAACATACATTAAGAAATGTGGATACTGGGTAGGATATACCCTAACACTTAACATGTAGATAAAGACTATTTATCTTTCTTAATTGAATATAAAACAAAAGGTATGTTAATGTGATTATAATTTATTAGACTTTATTTTGTATGAAGTATACTTATATTGGATATATACTCGAGCGTTGAACCTTTTTAAAAGTTATTGTACTTATTAAATGAAACTTGATAACGTTGTTCGGTTAGGATTAATTGGCAGTTTAACTGTGTGATCAAACATTAAAAACAACCGTAAGTATAACGAAGTTCTTCATGGACTAAATAAAGAAAATTTAGGAAATAACTTATTGAGCGTTGGATTAGGGGTCGGCTAGGTTTTGTAGTTAAAAATAATTTAGACTAATAATGTATTAACAATCCCCTCGGGGTATGTACATCTTGATGAGGCAATTTCTATAGGATGTTGGCACATGCCAACTACATAGCTGTAATTTTGAGAAGGCTTGGGTCTTCTTGAGAATATAGTGTTGTAGTTGACATGTGGCATCACCCTACTACATTGATCATCTAGATCTACACACAATAGGAACTCGAACTTGAACTTAGTTTCTCTCTAGGTCCAGATAGGAGCATATTTAGGATATGAATTAGCTTCCAATGGCTCAAGGTACATTGGCACATCCAGATGATTTATGTCAACCGAGTATTCCCATTTACCCTAAGCCATTGTGAGTGTCTTCCTATAATAGGTTATGTTCCTATCTAGGGTTAGGGTTAAACCTAGAACAAGTGGACTGACGGTAGTCAGTAAAGACCAATCATGATAATTGAGGAGTGAGGTGAAGGACGTATTCCAATATGACAGTATGTCATCTAGGAATAGTGACATACACAATATGTTATAAATATTTGGCCAAAGTATCACAAATTGCTAGTTGTGTTGTCCTATGTCACCAAGTTTAAAACAACGTGATATCAGATGAATATTGGTAGCAGATATTCAGATATGTTCTTTAAATAGATCACTCAATACCTAGTGTAGGGTAGGATGACAAAGTATATGAAGTATACGATATGTATTCGATACATAAGATAACATAAATAGATCGGTAGCTTATCAAGTTATGGAATGAATAGATCGGTGAATAACCGAGTCATTACAGCTGCATATGTTCATCCATTGAATTTGATTGGCATGGAATGTTTGTTCTAAATAATGCTATATTTAGAACAGTGAACACTACATAAAAAAAATTCCCTTATTTCTAAATTCTTAAAATGGGAATGTTACAGATTTAGCATACATCATAATTTGTGTAATGAGTAATGATAGAGAGGTTAACGTTGAAAAGTGTTGAATTATGGTTCAAGAGCATAGAGGATGAATTTTCTCGGAGAAATTTAGCTTTGGACACTCGAGTTTGATGCACATGGATGGGTAGAAGAGAATCTCCACCACGATCTGTATGAGACCTTTTTTTGTTGTTTCCTAGTGGAGTTGTATGAATGGCTCTCAGCATATGCATCTAGATCAAGTTGGCATTATGGATCACATGTATGGACCCAAGAATAATACCAAAGGCTACAGGATGTAGATTTGATGTGGACCCATGTTGTGGATCATTGGTGGAAAGGAGTATTGGTTAGCTACACTCTGGAGTATGCCATTTCCACATATTCCTATCTAGAGGTTGTTGAGTTTGAGTTTTTGCGGGAGCCCAGAGGATCATTTCTACGTGTTTTCCCTCTAGCTCTGAAGATCTTGATGATTACCATGAGTTTATAGGAATTCCCAATGGCCGGGTAAACCTTTCTAAGTGTTGGGCGAGGAAGCTAGGTTGGAGGAAGATGGAAAATGTCATGATAGAGAAGGATAGGGAGGAAAGATGACTCAAGTATGGTGAAACGTGTGAAAGGGAGATTGCTTTAGAAAATGTGAGGTCAGCGAGGTGTGATGGATGTATGGTGGCAGATGTTGCGGAAAGGATTTGAGTTTCACGCAGAGTGTACATGGAACTCGAGCTAGCATCTATGTGACCCCATCTTGGCAAGCATGTGAGAGAGAAACCCCTTGACTTCCACGATGAGAGTTCGTCAAGTGGAGAAAGAAGAACCATTGGCATGCATCTGAGCCCATCAGGACCGGACCCTAGCGCTTGGTTTTCCATATCGGGGGATAATATTTCTAGTCCGGTTGGTTATATTAGAGGTGATCGATCCTCATGCCTAGGAGGTATAATTTATTGTTTGGGACTTTATGGCTGCTTGAAACACCAACCCAGTCTTTAGGAATTTTTGGGAAAGGTATAGGCACACAAGAGTTTGGTCTCACATATGGGAGTGGCATGGGGTATACTATTGGCAGTGGGGCATTATCACGAGGCCCAGTAGGTGCACAACTCAGTAGAACCGGGTGGGGACCCTTGGCATGACCACTTGGGACCTCGGTGGGCCTGGTGGATCTAGTGGTTCAGGAGGAGTAGGAGTTGGTGGGTCTAGTGGATCTGGTGGTTTAGGACCTAGTGGGCCTAGTGGATCTAGTGGTTCAGGACCTGGTGGACTGGTGGATTAGGTGGTAGAGGAAACATAGGTAGAAACAAGGCTCTGGCTCAGGAGGATTCGGGCCCCAAACACCCCCACAAGTTTTTGTTGAAATGTCTCTACATTTTCCTATTACAGAGGTATTGAGGATCTTTATGGAACATGTTCACAAGTGTGAATTTCTATGGCATGGCATGAAAGGGTATCACAACCCCATAACGAAAGGCTAGTCGGGCCTACAACCATGTTGCAAGGGCGCGCACATAGCTGGTATAGGAAGTATGAGCCTCATCAAACAGTGGTGGACTATCTTTGCTTTAAAGAATGCATTATGGGTATAATTCCACATTCTTAAGTTTTAGTAGAAGAGCATCAGCACTTTGAATGAGATTGACAAGGAATGGCGAGAGAGTGTGTAGGAGTATGATGCGTACTTTAAAACTCTCTTATCTAAATTATCATATGATATTCACCCTTCACAAGCATGCTCAATGGTTTGTTGGGGGTTGATCACTCTTTTAGAAGGGCCTTATCTCATAAAAATTTCTACACTTCATGCGATGCATTGGAAGCTACCCTCACGCCAAAGCCGCTTGCGAGTAGTGTTGATATTGGCATTAGCCCATTCTTAGAGGCTCAGATTGTTGTTATGGCTAAGCAGTTAGAAAATTTGTATACAAACTCAGCCCATGAGACTCACAAAGTGGTTTTTGGTGCTGATTTATGAAGTAGAGGGGCACGTTAAGGATAATTTCCCTCGGAGGACAAAGTGCGCACCATGGCAGTAGATTGTGAAATTTTTCATGGGGACCATGATGCGAGTAGGTGTCCCTTCTACAGCTGTGCATGATCCGAGAAGAATGTTTCTTGTTCTTTGTAAAATGTTCACTTCTACAACCCATGATACTAAGGTGTATTCTCATTGATTAGATCCATGAGGCCATTGATCATGGGGTGCACCAAACCAGCGTTGCTAGTAGTTCTAAGGGTGATGATCACAGATTTATGAGGAGAGCGTAGATGGAGGCACACGTGGAAGAGGTTTTGAGGAGGGTTCCGTGGTCATGGAAACCATGGAGGAGGAAGGACTGAGTTCCTGCATGGAACCTATTTCAACTGTGGATCTACAGATCATTACAAATGTGAATGCCCCGGACACTTGCAGTTGCTCATGGTGGAAAGAAGCATAAGTATGAGGAGTGCCTGAAATTGTTTGAGCATATGAATTAAGAAGCACCGAAAGGAAAGGGAATGCAATGGTCGGTATTAATAAGCGGACATATAATGGATGCCTCGAGTAACATGGGAGATGTAGGTTTGGAGCCCATCTTAGTAACAATAAGGGAAGAATCCTCACGCTTTGCAGAGAGACATAATAAGATAGAAGAACTTGGTTTCAAGGGAGGATTTCGTTCATGGAAAGTATCCAGACCCTGTGCATCAAAAGGAGGTATATCAAGACACCATGGATGTCATTCAGAACTTACAAGGGGAAATCTAGTGTCTAAAAGATAAATCCAAGAGGGAGGAACAAGGAAGGAGAGTCGAGGTGCCAAAGGATGACCTGGATGAGGTCAAGGAGGTGTGTAAAATTCTAAGGCAAGAGAATATCATTCCCTTGCTAGGATCATGGTTGAGAGAGAAGGTACCATGCACCAGAGGAGAGCGAGAGGCAGGTCTTCCACGTAAACGTCCCCCTCAGCAATCTTAACTATGACAAGGAGATCATGTTGAATGCGATTTATAGATGGATGGATCCTCAAGTAATATCCTCATTGACATAGGCGCGAGAGGTTAATGTTCTAAATTTGGATGTGGCATCGATGGGAAGACTGCATTACAACCATCTTTGAATGTGATGTATCTAGCAAATAAGACTAAGGCAATTCCCATCAGCATCTTAAAGGATGTAGCTATTACTATCCAGGGAGCTAAGTTTACTAGGGACTTTGAAGTCTTGGCACTCGCTGAGGCAGAAAATTTCCCAGCACTACTTGGGCGCCCTTGGTGTTACAAGAACAATGCGGACCTTCGGTTCAACAAAGGGTACATCAGCTTTGAGAATAAGGAGGCAGGTCATTATACCCCTAGCTGATGGGAATTCGACACCCTATATTGAACCATTAGGGGAAGAAGTTCTGGATAGGATATATGTGTGCTCAATCAGAGACCCAAAGATGATACACCCTACTAACGGGGTTATCCAGTTTGAAGATGCTCAGTCAGTGAGTGATACCACCAGTCTAGCATGTGACAATTAGGTGCATGGGACTTATGAATTGATGGGATGGTAGTTGAGAGGGTTGGTGACCAAGGTAACAAAGGCACACATGGTTTGCACCTTGGAGGAAAAGAATTGCCCAAGTATTTAGGAGGAGCCTTCCTTGAGATCTTTTTGTAGGAGGTGGAAGCTCAATGGAAGGATGGGAAGGAATAGAGAGGGATGTTAAGTTATGTCTTTCTCGGCACAGATAGCTTAGTGGTGGGCTACACATCAGGAGAGCCTTTTAGAGTGGTGTGAGGTAAGAATTTCTCTCTTTGTCAGATTTTCTAGGAGCAATGTGCCCACCATCATCAAGGACTACCATGGGAAGGAGCCCACCTCTTTCCATATCCAGGAGTGTGAACAAGTCTAGAGAGAAGGTGCGAAGCTTTTCCACCATCCCTCTGGGTGCACAAGTTATATTCTACACTGCAGGGTTGCGTGCGCACATGGTATATTCATTCGAGAGACATGCTGCTAGATAAGGAATTAACAAGAGCTTGCGGGTGACCTTATTCAAACCTTTGAGTATCGGAGTACCAAACCATCAATTGATAAGGCCTTACAAGGTATCAAGCGCCTTACCATGGGGGATAGTGCATGATAGAAGATAGGCTATTGGAATTACTAGGTGAACTGGGATTGGGGCGTGCTTTGAAGAAGAAGTAGAGGAAATAGAAGAGTTACAGACTTGAGCGCGTGTTTGGAAAAAGAAAAAGGAAAGTTGGTGTATGTGATTGATGGAGAGGAATCGAAAGCTTGGATGTTAACCATTTTGTAGGGATGCGTGAGGTAGTGGACAATGTAGATACTCGTGTGCGTGCCTACCATGAACCCTTAAAGACAAAGAAGGTTAACATCGAGTTCAGGAGAAGAACCTAAGGAAGCTATTATTAGAGACTATTGGTTGGAGAAGGAAGTTTCTAAGATCATTGATATTGCACGAATTTGAGGATTTATTCCCACATGGGTACCATGAGCTCAAAGGTGTTCACCATTCCTTAGGGGAGATGAAGATAAAACTGAAGGATGGTGCGCACCCGAGTTAGGAAAATGCCCTACCAGATGAATCCCAATTTGTGCGTGAAGGTTAAGGAGGAGATAGACAAAATGATAGCTTCTGGGATCATTGAGGCAGTGGAAGAATCAGAGTGGATAAGTTTGATGGTAATCAACATCAAGAAGGATGGGCAGATTAGGATCTATGTGGATTATAGGGAATTGAACGTAGTTTGTGTCATTGATCCCTTTTCGACCCCCTTCACTGAAGAAATTTTGGAAGGAGTCGCTAGGCATGAAATCTATTCCTTTACGGATGGATTTTCAGGGTACCACCAAGTCCGGATTGCAAAGGAGGACCAGGAGAAGATGAATTTTGCCACTGAGTGGGGAAGTTTTACATACATGGTCATGCCCTTTGGGTTGAAGAATGCACCTGTTATTTTCTCGCGCATAGTGGTGCAAGCATTCCAGGATTTCATACATAAGTTTCTTCAGGTCTATTTGGATGATTGGATAGTGTATGGTCTAGTTAAGGACCATTGTGACAATTTAAGGTTAATGTTTGAGAGGTGTAGGCAGTTGAGGATATCCCTCAACATTAAGAAGTGTGTGTTTGCTACACCCTTTGGGACTTTATTAGGGCATATCATATGTAAGGAGGGCTTACTGGTAGATCCCACTAAAGTTGTAGTTATTGTGGGGTTAGGGGAGCCTACTAGCTAGAGTGTAGTGCGGATTCCTTGGGCATACGGGCTATTACAAGAAATTCATTAAAGGATATGCCAAGATTGCACATGCCTTTAGAGGAGTTGTTAGACATAAAAGTGCCTTCCATTGGGGAGAGGCGTAGTAGAGGGCATTTGATACATTAAAAGATAGGCTTGTCACCACACCTATATTACGTTTTCCCTCTTGGGACAAGCCCTTTCATGTCCATGTAGATGCCTCAGGGACCACCATTGGAGTAGTGCTTACACACCAAGTGAAGGGATTGTTGATCATCCTCTATGTTTTACAAGTAGGAAGCTGACACTAACAAAGTAGAACTATACCACAACTAAGTGTGAGGCATTGTTGATGATCTACACGCTTTTCAAGTTTAGGTAGTATCTGCTAGCAACACCCTTTGTGTTTTACACCAACCACATGACATTAAAGTATTTGGTGAACAAGCCTATTCTACAAGGGTGCATATGTCGGTGGGTGTTGTTGTTTCAAGAATTTGAATTCACCATTGTAGTGAAGCGTGGGAAAAGAAATTATGGGCTTGATCATCTATCAAGAATTGATTCAGGGAGGATGCACAGAGTATTGAGGAAACAATGCCAGACATGCAATTGTTTAGGTTTGTGGCATGCACCCTCGGATTTGGAAGAGATTGTAGTATTTTTAAAGGAAGGTGTGGTGTCGGAAGGAATGAAGACATTGGAGAAAAAATAGTTGGCCATATGCACCATGCCCTACATGTTAATCAGTGGAGACTTATACAAGTTGGGATGTGATGAAGTTTTGCGTAGGTGTGTATTAGAGCATGAGTGCCTAGCCATCATGGAGGAAGCACACGGAGGAAGTGCGGGTGGGCATTATGCAGGTGATGCCACCGCGCGTAAAATATTAATGGCAGGTTTTTGGTGGGAAACCTATGTACAAGGATTGTAAAGACTATTGTAAAGCATGTGACCATTGTCAGTGCATTGGAAAACTAGGAAGGAGAGATGAAATGCCTTTTGCACCCTATCCCTAGCATGGAGCCTTTTGAAAAGTGGGCAATAGACTTTGTAGGCCCTATTGCACCAGCGGTGCATAGGACTGGGTCACGTTATGTCATCACTTGCATGGATTATCTGACAAGGTGGGCAGAGGCAACCCCGACTAAAGATTGCACAACAGCCACAATGGTAAGGTTCTTGTGGGAGAACATTATCACAAGGTATGGATGCCCGTTGAGTTTGACCAGCGATAGGGGTATGCATTTCTTGAATGAGACCGTGAGGATCTTGTTATCAGAGTTCATGGTGGCTCATCACAAGACTACGCCCTATCACCCACAAGAAAATGGAACCACGAAGCATTCAACAAAATACTAAGTCATACCCTGACCAAAATTTTTGATGTTAGAAGACAAGATTGGGATGACAAAGTATCGGTAGTATTGTGGGCTTACAGGACAACGTATAAAAGGTTGAACAAAGCCACACCATTTTGCAATTGGTGTTTGGCACAAAAGTTGTTTTCCGGTTGAATTTATGTTTCCTTCTCTGCGAATAGCGCACGCAGGAGGGTTAGCCAATGAACAAGCACTGGAAGAAAGGATTGATGAGTTAATGAAGCTAGATGAGAGACGATCACTCGCCAGGTGGAGCCAAATAGCTAGAAAAAGCAAAGTAGAAGGCTTGGCATGATCGCCACATTAGAAACAAGAAGTTTGAGGTTGGGCAGATGGTTTTACTATATGATTCCAAGTTTCTACGCCACCCTGGGAAGTTAAAAGTCCATTGGTTGGGTCCTTACACAATCTCATACATCCTTGATTTGGGGGCACATGCTAGTTACAAGTGCTAGATGGGATGAAGTTTCCTAGACACTTCAATGGGAGTAGGCTGAAGCCCTACTATAAATAAGTCTTCTCGGTGTTTGTAAATAAGGTAATTTTTCCAGTTAGTTTAGAAATTTCCTTTATGCATTCCCTTTCTTGTGTTTCCCTTTCACGTTGTTGTTTTGTTTTGCACCTTGGGCACCAGTAACCTTATTGCTACTTTGGAGAATTTGTGAGTGCACAAAGGACCACACATCATTTTAAGTGTGGGGTGGAGTAATGTGAAGGAGTGCATGGTTAGAGTGCCAAGGAAGTGTATGTCCTTTTGAATGGCCCGGTTGAAAGAGGTGTATGGAGAGAAAATATGGAAGAAGGATGGTTGGTGCCAGGATAAAGCTACTTTTAGATCCCACGTACTAAGGAGGAGAAAGCACATTAAGCAACATGAGGTAGGCGAGAGAAAAAAATCAGGATAGAAGAAGTGCCTTTGGCACGGGTTTTGCATGCATAAGAGTCTCCTGTCGGGTTGGATTGGTTGCGTGCAAAAGGTTGGAGGAGTTTTTGTGCATGTTGGGTGCATGAGTGAAAGCGCTAAAGATGGGATTTGTTTGAAAAATATGCATTAAATGAAAAATTATGGTGGTAGGTGAAGTAGCATTTAATGCTCAAAAAGAGAAAAGCTATAAGTAAAGGGTCGAGGCACTTTCATTTTCACTTTGCGAATAGAGAGAGAAGTGATTTTTGCATCTATTACAAACTAGGGTTTCATATTTGATCGTGTGAAGAAAGATCTGAGAGGTTGAAGTGTGAGCAGCCAGTTTGGATTTGCAAACTAGAAGGAAGGGGTTTCACGAGGCATGAGAAAAGTTGTGAGGAGGCGTTGTCTTGTGGAATTTTTATCCCAGTTAGGGTTTGAAAACTAGGGCATGGGTTCAAGAGGTTTTTCATCACAGGTTTGAGATCTGAGGCTGGAAGAAGTGGAAGAGCAGAGTAACAAGGAGGGAGTGAAGTGATAGGAGGACCTCGACAATGGCACCCAAGAAAGGAAAGGGCAAGGGCAAGGCCAAGCAGCAAGAACCTGATGTGAATACGAATGAAGAGTGGTATGTGAGAGATGTAGTACCTAGATGGGGTAATGATGGGTAAGGAGTGGGAGTCCCACCTAAGGAACGTGCCTGTAAGTGACTATAACCATCGAAAAACATGATCAAGAAGGAAATGACACTGGAGTTAGTGCGCCCCATGAGTAAATGGACACCAGAGGGCTTGCCCATCTACAATGATGATGTTAAGGTCAAGATGGAGAAGGCAGGGTTGTTGCAACTCTATGAGTTGCCCTATTTTGGAAAACTAGAGCACCTATACCAATGGCTAATGTCGTGAGTACATGAAGATTACTTCCATTTTGTAGGTGCAAGATGCGCATTACTCCTCAACTCATCTCAAATCGTTCACAGGCCTCATATGTGAAGGAGATAGCTTGGAGGATGACCTAGGTGACAAGGAGGCAATTCAAGAAACCATCACCGAATATGCCTGCAAGAAGGGGTCGAGGTACTATGACATCTCAGACATCAAGGACCCAGTGATGAAGATGGCCACACATCTAGTAACAAAGTTGAATGGCCAGGAGAGATGGACCCAGGTCAATAAACCATGGTTACATGTTTGTAGAAAGATTACAGAGGGCACCATATACAACTTGTCTACATACATCACAGAGGAGATTGTTAGTTATGTGAAGGAAGGTGACATAATCCTCTTCAGAAATGTCCTACTAACCATCATATTTTCAGAGATTAGAGTGCCTGACGCATTGGAAAAATTTGTATGGGAGTACCCTACCTGAGGATCCTTCACCCGTGAAGAGATTTGAGAAGTATGCATGTGACACAATGACAACACCCCACAAGGCACGACTGGAGAAGTGGTATACGTGTCTGAGGAACGTGTTTGGGTAGAGTGGAGGATTCTGAACAATCAAGCAATAGTCATGAAGGAGAAGTTAAATTTGCAGTATACCAACATTTTCTACCAGGTAGGTTCAGGCTAATAGATGAATCATGGAGCCCATGGTGCAAGCTTCCCTTCACTTTCATAGCTCAATACTTCCAAGTGGGAGTAAACAGATTCAAGGAATCAAGAAGTTGAAGTTGGAACTTGGAAGCCTGGATCGGGACCACAGAGAGTTGCGCAAAAATTTGAACTACCCCTGATGGCAAGCACGCATACGTAGAAAGATATGTATCACATGAAGTATAGATGACTAGACCAATAACGTTTCCCATTGTAGGAGGATCCATGGCATGTGTATACCTCCGCATAAGACCGAAGTTTGAGAAAGGCATATACCTGGAGAACAATGTCTCCATACCTGAAGATCCCATGGGTAGGAAGAGGCCCATGCCCAAGAAGAGGGGAAGAGGTGAAGAAGCACCAAGTGTGCAGACTACTCAAATGGTAAGCATGCCATCAATGAGTGCCAAGCATAGCACCTACGTGCACAGAAAGAAATCACAGTAAAGGAAAAGACACCGGAGGAAGAGGCACTGAACAACCCCTCACCAAGGAGAAGTTCCAGAGAAAGAAGAGAAGGTTGAGTCCCCTATCAAAGAATCACCTCTCAGGAAAAAGCAGAGGATGGAAGAGGAAGTTGACTCGGAGGAGACCGATAGCTTGGAGAAGTACATGGGTGGAAGAGAGGACAAGAGTGAAGAAGATGATAGCGAGGAGGATGAGCCTGAAAGAGACCAGGAGCCACATGTCTTCAGCGTGTACGATTCAAAAGAAGAGAGTGGAGAAGAGAAATAGGAGTTCATGTTCACGTGGCGCAAGGGCACATAGGATGGGAATGCACCTGGGACATGGGAAGGAATGAGGAGATTGGCACAGAGAAGTAGGAGCCCATAAGCTTCACAAAGGAGCAGATAACTGAGGTAGCAGAGAGAGAGGCAAAGAAAATGCTCGAGGCCTTAGTAGACCAAGAGTTGGAGTGCAAGCATTGACATAGTGCTGGGGGAAGGAAAAGAGGAAAACATTGAAAAGGAGCATGACAAGTGTGGGAGGAGGTCCCGCTCTAATGGTGAGTTTTCCCAAAGGTGCACTTGGGTAGGAGGACCCTTGATATAGAGAAAAGACAAGTGATGGGCTACGTTGATGACTCAAAGAAGGTGCTACGCATGGTTCCAAGCATTGTACCCACAGAAAGGCTTTTAGCCATGGGGTCATTTGAAAAGGAGGGCGTGTACCCTAGGATGAAGAAGATGCTCTCTTGGGTATTTGAATCCCACATTTGAGTAACTTTGTCTTGGGCCAGGAATCATAATAGTACCGAGTTAAGGGAGATGATCCCTTGGTAAATGCCCAGAACTCTCGATGAGTAGTCTCCGTAACATGCTCAACAAGGTTGTGGTTGAGATAGAGGCTAGGCTCTTTATGCGTGCAATGACAGAATAAGAGTGCTAGAGGGAAAGCTAGGGAAGAAAGAAGAGGAGCTAGGCTGAGAAGGCCAAGAGCTTGAAGCAAGAAGAACTGATCAGTGCATAGCTGAGGCGTGAGCTAAAGGATGAGAAGACAAAGGTGTAGGAAGTATACAAGAAGGTGGAGTCTATCAAGAGTGCCATCATTTTAAAGCACCCAGACCTAGCGCCACCCACACAGAAGTACGCATCCACTCTGGAATGCTTAGAAGATCTAACGCACATCCTCACCATGGAGAGATGACCTTTGGCCCTGGAGTCTGCAGAGGAAGTGGCCGCATGCTTAAAGAAAGAGGACAGGTTGAGGGTGGTAGCGCTCATTGCTGAGTATAGCAAGGTGCTCGTAGAGGTTAAAGTCACTACCCAATCTGCTGAGGCCACATATGATACTTGCGCAGATAGGGATAAGGTAGCAAGCACCTTGGTCACCACACACATGAAGTGGAGCTAAAGGAGTTCCAAGAGAAGAATAAAGGAAATAGGGAAGAGAGGGACAAGGTTCTTGCCAAAGTAGAAAGAAAATATGAGGTAATTGAAACATTAAGGGGTTCAATCAAGGCCCGGATGAAAGAACTATACCCTCAGATTACCAGGAGGATGGACATGCTCAAGATACCTAGGCAAGGAGATGGAGAAGATCATTGACACTTTGGGCACCTAGGAATTGGCCTAAGTTTTGATGAGGTGAGCACCCGATCGGTGACCTCTGTCAGAAGGCATAGAGTGAGGTGATGTATGGAACAAGCTAGAGGTAGACTTGTGGAAGGATTTTCCTAGCTTGCTGAGTTAATGCCCCCCCCATTCTTCCTTCTCCCCTAATTCTTTCATTCCTTTATTCTTTTTGCAAAATGTAAGACTACACCTTGGTTCCTTAAGGCAACATACATCTTGGTTAAGTGGAGTGTTTCTGTGGATGGAGAACAGTGCATAGTGTGGGGTGATGTTGGACCCCTAGAATATTGACCAAGTATGAAGGCGCTTAGGCATGCGGCAAAAAGCATGCAAAGGAGGTTTAAGAGAAGGGTTTAAGGAAGCCCGTAGCACATGTGACGTGTGAGGACAAAGCCAAGGGTTGGGACTTAGTCAATTTGGACATCCGGAGTAGAACACGTGAAAAGCATGACCTAGTTATGTGTGGATAAGGTGTCATGCCTGGCGACAGGTTGGCCCAGGAAGGAGCATGCTAGAAGCTTCTAGAAGCACATCATGGGATAAAGTGGAAAGCTTGGGCCTGGAGAAGCATGCTCACATGGAGGACCACATTCAGACACTTGGCACTGGATCTAAGGGCGCTGGAGGGTGAGTTGGAATTCTAGGAGAGCTATAAATATAAGCACCTATAGAGTAAAAGAGAGAGATAGAGAGTATGGGCATAGGAGCTCTGCAGAAATATTGTGAGGACTCTGTTAGTGGATAGTTGTATTCAGGAGAGAATGCATTAGGCTTAGGGATTGTAATTTTTATTTTGGTAGCTTAGTTACATAAGTCTAGTGCATGCATGCATGCGTAGTCTACTTCTCTGTGACACTCTGTAATGGCTCAATGGATGTAATGAGGTTACCTGTTATATATATACATGAATATCAATTATTCTAATGCATACTTCTCTCTCATGAGTTCTCTTTCCTTTCATGCTAAGTATGGATGCTTGTATGTTTCTTTTTGAAATGATGCACATTATAGATTCTATAAAGTACTCTACCTAAAATGGCTGCAAGGATCTAGAGGCTGTTCTCGATCCTTATGGTTCTTGTATGTCCTAAACCCATTTGAAGGTCTTTTAAACACAGATCATAGATGATGTTTCCCACTAAAACTCACATAAAAGAGAGACTCGGCACCCACGCATGCCTCGGGTGAGTGTCCAAACTTTCCACTGGGTGATAGGCCGGCACACATGGGGTTCCTTTCTTTTGTAATAGGGATAAATGAGAAGGTGTGGGGATACCGAGTGCGAGTCCTAAGAATTTGGGTCTTCCTTTTAGATGTCGAAGTAGATTTTGTGATTGGTGGTGAATAAGTTGACAAGTCTAGCTTTACGGAGGTGTAATAGACTTGTTACTAGTAAAACCACTAAGGTGGTAGTATGTTTTTGAGTAGATGGAGGCTTGAGTGGAGGGGATGCGATGAAGAAGGGGCTAATACCACTGGTTTAGGCATAATAGCCTTAGTCACTTTGAATATATTTGGATATATGGTTGAGGTATCAGGGGAGGACATCTACATTTGTGTGGAAACAAGGATTCTAAGGTGTCCCCAAAGGGTAGTGTAATCAACGTACTCCAAGTGGTCAACCAAATGAGAGAAGGGTTTTGGAGTAGATGAAGAGGATGATAACTTGGTGTTAAATCTTGTGAAGATCTCTAAGGCCCGCGAGATAGGGAAGGTCTTAGCCTCTGACTCGGTGGGTAAGAGTGAGGTAAGAAGAGTGATGGGATATTTGAAGACCTTTGGAGAGGTATCACCAATAGGAAGAGTAGATAAAATTGGCTCCTTTATGGGTTAAGGAGAAGGCAAAGTGGGTAATGTAGACTCCTCTACAGGTAGAGAGGATGATAAGGTGGGTTCCTTTATAGGTAGAAGAATAGGTAAGGTGGGTTCCTCTATGGGTAAAGGAACATGTAAGGTGGGTTCCTCCATGGGTAAAGGAATAGGTGAGGTAGGTTCCTCTATAGATAAAGGAGTAGGTGAGGTGGGCTCCTCTATGGGTAGAGGATTTCATGTAAATATTTCCTCAATAGATGTTATAGGAGGAGATTGGATAGAAGGATCATACGTTGTATTGAAGACTACATGAACCACATGTACATTGGTTTCTTCTTTAGATGTCTTTCAATGTGATTTGATGAAGGGAATGGTTAGGAAAAGGTTTTCTAAAAACATCCAAGTTTACATTAGTAGAGGTGTGTTTGTTAGCAAATTCTAGGTTTGGGCATGGATTAGCTTTGATTTCTTCTTCTATACTTTTTGCATAGCTATGCACTCCATTATATAGAGTTGCACACTAACAACTCACATAATAATCTCTTTCTTATATGCAAAATCTCAATAAGTTTTTGGTTTCATATGAAACCAATTCTCTGAATAGTTTGACTAATTAACAATACTAATAATAAAACAATTCCATATTGTTTTATTATCTAACTACTAACTTACTTAATAACTAGTTACCATATAGTAAATACTATTTACGATACGTAACTTTACATTTACATTACAATTATATTATCCATGATAATAATATATTCATAATAATAATATCCTAATGTTCACATTAGAATATAGAATATCTCTAACACACCTCCTTAGTGTGAACATGGGGTAAGAGCTCTTGGAAACATCAAACTTGTCGGAGTAGCCATTGCTTTACTAGATCTTGTCGCTTAATGATCATCCTTATCATATGAACATCTTCATCAACTGATAACCTTCTAACAAAGTACCTTCCACCTAAAGCGATGGTATTCGAGAGGGCAGTGTATGATAGTGGAGGATTTGTATGTAGATGCTTTTCCCCTAAGGTGAGTCAGCAGTTTTATTCTTCACACCAAATAAACCCTCGGGAACTATTGTTAGTCTATGTGAACACATTAAAATCAAAACATGAAAATAGTTTCACCCCCTTGTTTATAAACACACCACACAACTGAAATAGAACATCACCACATCTTTACTGTGACCCATCGTTGGTGAATGATGAGAGAGGACATTGATTTTCCTCCTTCCTCCAACAAGAGAAGAGTCTACCATAGGTAATCCTTGTCACTAGGATAGGAAAGTTCTTCATCAATTGAGTAAGCTTCCCGATCGGTTTCTACTTGACTAGAAGGGATTTTTGATCTATCTTGTCATCAAGAAGATCCCAGAGCTCTCTTTTTATAGTTTAGTATTACATGCCCAATCTCTTAACAATAAAATCATTTTATTGTCCCATGTGAAAGAACCTTCTTTGGTTTATTTTTCCTTCTTAGATGAGGAGCTAGGTTTGTTTCTTACATATAGTACTTCTTCATGTTCCTCATATTTGCTTTTTTTCTAACAATGTATAAATCACTCCTTCTAGACTAATAGTAACTTTACTCAAAGTAAATACAATATTTGAGTAACTCTTAGGCATGTTATTAAGAAGAATAGATTTAGCATCATCATCTTTTACATGTTCTTTAATTCCAGCAAGTTGATTTAATAAGGAACAAAACTTACTGATATGATCTGCCATTTTGGAACTCTCTTCCATCTTGATCTGTCTGAGACATTGTTTGATGACATCTTTGTTGTTTCTACTTCAGATCCAAAAAGCTTGTTGAGGGAATCCCAAATATCCTTTATAGATTTGGATAAATCCACATGGTGTAAATAGGATTTTGACAATCCTAATCCAATGGTCCCCATGGCTCTCTAATCCTTCACGTTCCACTTTGCAATTCATTTCCTCCAGTGGGTGGAGTTGAATTCAGTTTCACCACATCCGATAGATCCTTCTCTACGAGATACAACTACATACTCATGGTGTCAGTGTAGAAAATCTTGGCCTTCAAAATTATCTATATGCTTTATATTAGTCCTTTCCATATTCTTCAAGTACTATTAACCAAAATACTAAAATATTCTTGTAATAAATATTTATTTTCAATAATAGTATAACAAATACACTATCAATGATATAAGTATTTATCTATACTATTTTTTTCACAAAATTGTTCACGTGACTTAAAACATTATTTCAGAATTCTTCTACACCAAATCTGATATAGATGAAAACTACAAAGTTGTGCATATTTTCAATACCTTTCCAACAGAAAAACGATCACCTCAATCGACATTTTATACGGAATTTATGTCTATTTCACTTTGAACACTACTTGGAAGCTTTTTCTTTGATGATTTCTTAAACTGATATAAATAATGTTAAGATAAATTTGCAATATAAACATTAATCTTACATTACCAGAGACACCATGAATTTGGATATCCTTCTTCAAAAATTAGTGCCCATATTTCTCTTATTTGAAACCTTCTCCTGGAAACCTTCACCTGCTCTGTTACCAAATGTTATCAAATTCCAGGTTTGGAGCATGGATTAGCTTTGATTTCTTCTTCTATATTTTTGCCCATAGCTATGCACTCCATTATATAGGAGTTGCACACTAACAACTCACATAACAATCTCTGTCTTATATCACCAACTATCAATAATTTATTAGGTTGCATATAAAACCAATTCTCTCGAATGGTTTCAACTAATTAACAATACTAATAATAAAACAATTCCATATTGTTTTATTATCTAACTTACTTACTTAATAACTAGTTACCATATAGTAAATACTATTTACTATATGTAACTTTACATTTACATTATAATTATATTATCCATGATAATAATATATTCCATGATAATAATATCCTAATGTTCACACTAGAACATAGAATATTTCTAACAATGTTAGGGTTGTCGGGAGGCAGATCACCACTGTCTAACATTCCTTGCACAATTTTTTTAAAGGTTTTGCAATTTGCATCACTATGTCCTTTTATGCGGTGGTAATTACAGAATTCATTTTCGTTATACAAAGCGGCGTGGGCGATAAGATCAAAACTATTATGTGGTTTGATGAGAGGAAGAGTTATGACTCCGACCTTGATATCTTTTCAATACGAAGAATAAGGCTCCCACCCCAATGGGAGTCTAACTCTTTTGATCATACGAAATATTGAAAAATTTTCATCAAGCAAAGAGATTGGAAGGAGGTTTAGGTTGATTAGCTAGATAATAAGGGCACGTATTTTAGAACTAACACATTAGCGAGATCCATTTGGCTTGGGATGGTTATTGGGTGGTTTGGAAGAAGACTCATTTGATTTGAAGGTAACATTTTTGTTACGCAGTTTTAGTTTGTCTTCTTCGAGGGTGTGGATCTCAAGATTCCTAGCCATGGTAAAATCCTTATCAAACGTATGAAACATTTGAACCCCCGAGAAGAGTTGGGGGAAATTTTTCTAGCATTAACCCTTGTAAATAACTCTATGAGCTCAGGATGTAGAGAGAAGGAAATTTGATTGATTAGGCTTCACCACCATGTGACGAAATCAGTGATAAACTTGTCGTCATATTGAAAAATAGAATATAAATTTGTGATAGAGACATTTTTATAAATGTTTATCAAAAAATGATCGAGAAAGCTCGTTACTAATTGATTAAAGGAAAGTATTGAATGCTTGGGAAATCACTATACCATTAAGGAGGTCGGCGATAGGGACATGGGGAAAATCTGAGAGGAGCAGAAGTAATCATCATGGTCTGATTCGATAATGTAGCGTGTCTAAATGAATGTAAGTGTTTTTGGGTCCTCCTTACTATTAAAGAAGTTGAATTTTGGTAGCTCCCATTGTGTGGGATATGGATTAATAGGTATAGAGGTATTGATGGGTTCATTACCAATCTCATCATATGTTAAGACATTACGGGACCCGAAACTAATGTCTCAAACATACGCATTTTATCCATCATAATTTTAATTAGATCCCCGCCATGGTATTTTATTGAGGATGCCCCTAAGGTATAAGGGCTTGATAAGATTAATGGGTCGTAAAATGCGTACCGGTATGTGGTGGTTAAGTACATGAATTAAGACATATGTATGTAAGAAGTAGTGGATGAGGAAGGAACAAACCCCTGAATATATAAGTGATGCGATGGGTTGAATTGAGGTAAGGTAGAAGTAGGATGGGATTGTGGAAAGATCCTTGTGGTGACAATTGGAAAATTTTAGGGAATAGAGACCACCGATTTACTGAAATGGTGTGGAAGAGGTTGATGTATGCCAGCAATTATGTAGGAATATGTACATAAGATACGATGATGATATAATAGAACATTATATATAGGGACTACGAGATGTCGGTGGGAGAGAAGATGTCGAGATCACGGAGGATACGTGAGAGGTATGTTTTTGTGAAGCGGGAGTAAGCGATGCTAGATTAGTTTGAGGGGCCACATTAGCATTCTCCGATATGGTAGAGATGGTAGAAATGGCGGGCATGAAAGTGGGCATTCCATAAAGGGGATGACCTGATGACTCACAGGTGGAAGAAGTAGTAAAGGCAATGATGTTGCAGAGGCCTTTGTGTTATGATCAAGGAATCTAGTGAATTCCTCATCACTATGGGTAGTGCGTTTTAGGAGAATTAGGATCCATTAAAGACAAAATGGAAGGTGGTGAAGGGATAGAAGGAAAAGGTATACAAATTGTGTGGAAAGCAAGAGCTTGTACCTATTGGTGAGTCCAAACCATACGGAAGGATGGAAAACATGTACTTTGGGCTCTGTAAAAATGACAGAAACTCATAAACAGACTTTTGGAAAATGTATGGAAGGTGAAATTAGCTCGTTGTTTTTGACAGAAAATCAAAACACAAAGATTGATACTAGAATTACTAAAATGATGTTGGCGGGTCAAATAAGCCGATGTCGATTGTTGAAGTAGGCACTTAGAGTAAATGATTAGATCTAAACTTAAGAAATTTGAAATTTATAAGAAATATTTTGGTCAAAAGAAGTTGAGAACTGGGTTGTGTATATAAATTCTAATCTAACACACTTAGAGAACTAGAATTAACTGATTGTGATGACCTGAGTGTGAAAAATAAAAAAGTGATGAAATACGATCTCACGCCTCGAATAACGAGAAGATAAGAAATAAATTCACAAATCCAGTAAAATCTAACAAACATGTTATCTTTAGGAATAAT